>CANUEP010037034.1:0-18642 GCA_947857235.1 Jatropha podagrica | reverse complement strand
AATTTGTTGCCAAAACGTGATTGATTAAGGCTTTTTAGCCACAATTATTGATTAATTGGACTTAAGCCAGGCTGTTCGAAATAAAGGCAATTAACCATAGTTATTGATTAACTAGGTCTTTTAGGCCAATATTGTCGGATTTACATACCTGATTTAATCGACGACCGCTTCTTAACTCCAGATTAAGCTCCTCGTTAAGGGAATATTAATTAGCTCGATTAATGTGACCAATTAACAAACAAGGAAGCAATAAAGCTAAAATTAAAAAAAATGCAGAAAAGCAGTAAAGAATCGCAGGGAGCGTAAGGGAGAAGGGATGTCCATCAACACAGACTGAGCGCCTAAAAACAGAGGCCCGAGGGCCAAATTTATAGGAAACGGAGACCCGAGGGCGGTCTTGCCCGCCCTGGAAGGCGGACGTGCCCCACTCTCTCTTTTTTTTCACTCCGGAGGCTTTTTCGGGAGTTCCGGACCTCCAAAAAATATTCCGAGACTAGTTCCGCGATCCTCATAATTTTTCGGACATTTCAAGTACCATATTGGCATGCTTTCGGTAAATTTCCAAAATGGCCTTTGGTCCGGCCGGGCTGTTTGCAGTCCGGGAAAATAGGCTTTTTGAGCCTAAAAAATTGAGTATTCACAATACCCAAAATATATTTACAATCTCCTTTAAGGACCCATCTTTGTGTGTTGTAATGGAGCAATTAGTACATATATCATACATCCAAAAATTCTAAAATAGGAAATATTTGGTTCCTACAGAAAACCAATTATAAAGGAGAGTATTTGTGATAATTTATTGGCCTGATGCGAATAAGTAATGATGCATGTAAAATAGCATGTACCCAAACAGAAATGAGGAGTTGTGTTCTCATAAGTAATGGCTTTGCAATTAATTATAGTCGTTTAATAAATGATTCTACCATATCATTTTGTGTGTGAACATGGGCAACAAGATGTTTAACCAGTATTCCATTTGTCATGCAATAATCAATAAAAGCTTGAGATGGAAATTCACCAACATTATCAAGATAAATTGTCTTAATAGCATAATCTGGAAATGTACTCTTAATTATTTTATTTGAGCAAGTAATCTCACAAATGCCAAGTTTCAAGTTGATAATAAACATACATGTAACCATCTTGTAGATACATCTATCAAAACCAAAAAATATCTAAATGGTCCACATAGTGGATGAATCGGTCCACAAATATCCCTTTGTATACGTTCCAGAAATGCAAGTGATTCAATTTGAGCTTTGTCTGGCGAATCAATTTGCCTTGAAAACAAGCAAAGCATGAAAATTCATTAGTTTGAAGAATGTCCACATGAGGACTCAAGAATTTTTCGCATCATTATTGATCCAGGATGGCCCAACCGATCATGCCAAATTTTAAAAATACTTGGATTTGTAAACTTCTGGTTCATAATCATATTAATTTCAATTGAGCAAATATGCGTGTAATAAAACCAAGGGATAAAGAAGGCAATTTCTCTAACATGTATTTTTTATCCAATACAGTATTTGTAATATAGATATTCTATTTTATCCACATCTTTTGTCTCAATATGATATCTATTCAACCGAATATCTTTGAACCTTAATATATCTCTATGAGACTGAGGGAGAATAATGCATCATCCATAATAAAATTTGTCCTCTTATATAATAATATATTTGCTCTTCCGGAGCCCTTAATTATTCTTTTACTGCCAGATATTGTACTGACATAAGCCTCACTCATTATTAAATAGAAAAAATACATTTTATCTTTAAGTGTGGTGCGCATTGTTGCACAATCAACAATACATAAATTTGCATCCTTTTTATCAAATCAAAATAAGAATTGAGCTGCATCCATAATTTCTTCAAAAAAATAATATATTGTAAGGAACAAAATAAATGCAAAAAAATTTAAATAATAATAATAATAATAATCAATTATGAATATAATTGAATCAAATAAAAAATAAATAAATTTAAATATCGATCTCAAAAAAACTAGACATCAATTTATAATTACATCAATTCAAAATTAATTGTCTATTACTAAGACGTCAAAAATAATAAAAATAATAAATAAATAAATAAATGGTCAAATTATTTTGAGGCATTTACATTACCATCACTAGTTAAATGGTCAATTCTCCCGTCAAAATAAATAAATTTGATGTGAGAATGATTTCTTTAAGAAATCACCAACATCAAGATGATTAACATCAATAGCATCATCTTCTAAATCATCATAATTGTGGGAAAATTTGTCTTTATATTTTTTCTTTCACTTTTTAAAGAAGTTTGGTAGAGTTCAACAAGATGTTTTGGTGTACGACAAGTACGTGCCCAAAGGCCACTCACACTACATCGATGATATATATTTTCTAAATTTTTATTTGAACCATTATTCATATTTGCTTGTCTTTCCTCATTATTTCTCCACTTTTATGGTGGGATACATAATTTTTATTTTTATCTTTATGATCACCACGATTGCTACTAATATTATTCTAAGCCCAGGTAGGATGTGGATTGATTATAACGAAAATGGACTTCGCTGTAATAGAAGAGTCACAGTCTCTTCTCGAACAGATGAAGGAGATATGAATTCCATTCAGGCTTGCCCTCCTAGAGGTGCAAAGTTCATCATTCAGTGTGGTGGGGGGCGGAGGCCTCACTTGGCAGATTTGGATGACTTGGATGCTGGGGAGATCTTTCAACTATGATTTTCCCCATATTCTCGATGATGAATATATCTTCGTCTTTATTCATGTCCACACCCATTTGTTGCATTCGCTTCAGAGAATGCTTCATGTCTAGTTAGATAGGTTTCATTATCCCCTTGCACATTATTATATGTGGTTCTAATCACTTAAGGGATTGGGCAGATCCAATTGGACGGGCATCACGATTTTTCATGAAGAGCTCATTATTTTACTCAGCAATAAGAAGACACGAAATTAATTCAAAATATTTCTTAAAGCATTTTTCTCGATACTGCTACTGTAGGAATATATTCGAGGCATGAAAAGTAGAAAAAGTCTTCTCTAATAAACCATGATCAGTAATTTTTTCTCCACATAATTTTAGCTGAGAACTAACTCGAAAAACTTCGGAATTATAGTCAGTTATAGTTTTAAAATCTTTCAATTGTATATGCATCCATTCATAATGAGATTTTGGAAGAATCACATTCTTTTGGTGGTCATACACTTCCTTCAAGTTATTCCAAAGAACTAGTAGATCTTTAATTGTCAAATATTCAATTTTCAATGCTTCATGAAGATGGTGCCGAAGGAAAACGGTCGCTTTAGCGTGATTTTGATTTGATTCTTGATTTCCTTCCTTACTGGTGTCTCCAAGACCTATAGCATCCAAATGTATCTCAGCATCTAATATCCATGATTGATAGCTCGTTAATTTAGCATAAAATATCATTTGTTTGATTATTGTCTATGGGATGTTTTTGGTTAAAATGAAGATTTTTCATTTGGTTTTCATATTTCCCATAGGATATGCTAGATTTGTTGAAAAGGAAGTTTTGGATATTCATTTCTTGAAGTTTTTTATGAAGCTATCAAGTTAGAGCTAAGTCCACAAAAAGTAGCTGGAAGTTTTTGGTTAGCGCTTGGGCAAGCACAGAGAAAGATTGGTCCAAGAGAGAGAAACGCTATTGGAATTTTTGCATAGCGCTTGAGCAAGCGCTATAGAGTCAGACCCATAGAGAAAGAAATGCTACAGGAAGTTTTTGCATAGCACTTAGGTAAGCACTAAAGAGACGCGACCTGAACTTTTGCAAAATCCTGCCAGATACAAGGAAATCTTCTAAAGTGTGAGCTAGCCATTTTTAAGGGATTTAACATATACTCAATTAAATATTTTTAGATTCTTTCCAACAGATAAATACTTTTAGGGTTTCTTTTCCTCTCTATATATAGGATTTTAAGGATTGTAAAAGGAATCTCCCTCTTTATTATTTTTCGAATAGAACAGCAGTTTTCCTTATTTTTATTCCTCGTGTTCTTCATAGCCATGAGCAGCTAAGCTCAATATTTTCAGTCAAGGGTTGATTTCAAGTAGGGATTCTTCAAGATTGTGAGATCTAAATACGATAAGTATATTCTTTAAATTCGATTGGCCTTTGTGTGTTTTCTAAATTTATGAGAAACTCCATCTCTATTATTTTCTTATTGTTTGTTCAATAAGGGTTCATTGTTCAATATAATAGGAAAATATATAGCTATCAATAAAGTTGACATTCGTATTGTCTAACTGAATTGAATAAGTAGCGAATAATATTATTTGATTGTGACCAGGCCTTACGGATTATATTATGGAAACTCATAATCTATTTTAAATGAACTACGATTGTAAGTTTGTTGAATAGGGTGGGGTCTTTCAAGTTTTTATTACTGCTAGTGAATTGAATTCTATTGCTTGTTTAGGGTTGTTCGCTAGTTGAGGATTATTCTAGCGCTTGTCTGTTTAATCTAATATTACGGAAACATTTTTCGGAGGCGCTTGTCCAAAGATTATAAACTATCAGTCTTTCGAATTATCGAATTATCTTTGTATCAATGATCAATCAAGAGAATCTTCTGCTAGAATCACCCTTGGCTGAATTGTTCCTCCTATTGATTTTAAGTATTTATTTTATCACTTCCTATTACTTAGTCATTTTTTTATTTCTACTTTGATTAAAATCCCCGCCCCCCTCTTTTTATTTATTGTTTTACCAACTGGTTTCAATTCAAAAATCAACTTTTGTTAGTCTCTATAATTCGACCCTTCTCACCCTATCTATAATTTATTTAGATTAGGAAAAGTAGGAATTACTTTTTGTGGTCTCGACACCCGTCAAATTTTGGCGTCGTTGCTGGGGAACTAATTTAAATCTAATTTATTATTTTGATGATCAAATCTAAAAAGGCTAATTTGAATTTTGATCCAGAAATTGAGAAGACAGCCCGTGCATTAAGGAAAGTAGCAAGATAGCGAAAGAAACAAGCAACCACAACATCCACACCTCCTTTAGATGAACCAGCACCTAAATTTCTAGCAGAAGTTGAAGGAGCAGAAACCGAATTTGAAGAAGAAGAAGAAGAAGTCATGGCTGAAGAACAGATGGTGAGACAGCTACAAGCACCTCCAACGGAGCAACAACCTCTTTGCATCACTTATCCAGCTCTGGAGGTGGCACTTGAGCTGAAGTCAAGTTTAATACACCTACTTCCTATCTTTCGCAGATTGGAGAATGAAGATCCCAATAAACATTTAAAGGAGTTTCATGTAGTTTGCTCAAGCATGAGACCGCAAGGAGTAATAGAAGAACAAATCAAGTTGAGGGCATTTCTGTTTTCTTAGCAGGAGGCCACGAAGGAGTGGTTGTTCTATTTGCCCTCAGGATCAATCAAATCATGGGACGATATGGTCCAAATTTTCCTAGAAAAGTATTTTCCATCCTCAAGATCAACTTTGATTTGAATAAAGATAAGTGGTATTAAGCAAAAGGTTGTAGAAACTCTCTACGACTACTGGGAGAGGTTCGAGTGACTTTGTGCAAGCTGCCCACAACATGGAATTATTGAACAATCTTTAATTCAGTATTTCATTGAACGAATGCTGGATTTGGAGAGAAAAATGGTTGATGCAGCAAGTGGAGGGGCTCTTGTCAATAAGACTCCTTAACAAGCCCGAGAAATCATATCTACCATGGCTACCAACACACAACAGTTTGTTAAACGTCAAGACATGCCAAGGAGAGTCAATTAGGTAAGTGACTCTAACATTGAAAATAAGCTTAATGAACTAACCTTTTTGGTTCAAAGTATTGCTACAGGTATGTCTTTACAAGCTAAAGCGTGTGGGATCTGTGCTTTTCCTGGACATCCAACCGATATGTGTCCCATATTATAAGAAGAAACTCAAGAACAAGTAAATGCAGTTGGAGGATCATCCAAATTTCAGTTATGGAGCAAGATAACAAAATTCCCATCCATACCAATAAGGACCACCTCAACAATAGTCACAAATGGGTTTAAAATCAAGTACGTCCCTTGAAGATATTGTTAAATCTCTTGCAATTAATAGTCAACAATTTCGGCAAGAGACTAGGGCTAGCATTCAAAATCTAGAGAATCAAGTAAGCCAATTAGCAATCTCTTTGAGCAAATTGGAGTCCCAAGGGAAGTTACCTTCTCAAACTGTCATTAACCCCATACAAAATGTCAGTTCGATCACTGTGAGAAATAGATTGGAGTTGGGAATTCTAGGCCCGATGCAAAGTGACAGTAGCTCAAGGAAAGATGATGGTAAAGAAGCAGAGACTTAGCAAAATGGACAAACTGTAAATCCAAAAGTAAGCTTGCCTAGACCATTGTCACTGGTAATTCAGCCCCCTTTTCATGAAAGATTAGCTAAATCAAAGAAGGATAAGGAAGAAAAAGAACCTCTAGAAAATTTATGCAAAGTAGAGGCGAATGTACCCTTACTCAATGCAATCAAGCAAGTTCCCTGCTACCTAAAGTTTTTAAAGGAGCTTTGTATAAATAAGAAAAAGCTAGTTGGTTATCAAAAGGTAAGTGTGGGAGAGAATGTTTCAACTATGTTGCAAAGAAAATTACCCCCTAAATGCAAGGATCAAGGTATGTTTTCTATTCCATGTAAAATGGGCAATATTAAAATAAAAAGTGAGATGTGTGATTTAGGCTCTTCAATAAATGCTATGCCATTGTCTATTTACTCTTTATTGAACGTTGGTCCATTGAAAGAAACATTCATTACAATTTAGTTGGTAGACAAGTCCATTGCTTACCCCGAAGGGGTATTGAGAATGTTTTGGTACAAGTAAATGGTTGGTTTTTCCGACTGATTTTTATGTGTTGGATATGGAGGATGATAAATCTTCCATTTCGTTTGAAATATTGCTCGAGAGACTGTCTCTTAGCACAGCTAGGGCAAAAATAGATGCTCATGATGGTACACTTGCTGTGGAGTTTGATGGAAAAATAGTTAAATTTAATGTGTACGATGATCCATATGATGTGCTTAGTGTTTGTGGTGTTAATGTAATTGATCCTTTAGCTCCCAAGGTAAAGGAAATTGCTTTGGAAGATCCAAAAGGGATTGATTGAAGTCTGAGAATGTCTAGCCTAAGACGTTAAACGAGGGCGTGTGTTGGGAGGCAACCCAATGCTACACTTTTCCAAGCCTAATAAGCTTCTCTTTTCTTTTCAATTTTATTTTTATTTTACTTTATTGTTTTGTTATTGAGTCATCTTCTTCCCTTCATTACAGTGGTGTATTTGCTTTTCTAGGTAGGCATTGAAAACTAGAGATATGAGAGTTTACCTTTCATGGTTGAACATATTTTAATAGATACTGTTATTTTTGCTTCGTGTTCCTTTTACCCCTTAGTAATATTAATGGTGCTTACCTTTTCTACTTTCCTTTATTTACTTCTTATTTTTCTCTTTCTCTTTCTTTTTCTTATTTTTTGTTTCCTATTTTCTTTTTACTTATTCCTCACCATTCCTTTTTCCTATTTGCCTACAATTTAACCTAGATAACTCTTATTTTCTCTCTTGTTTGAAATGTAGCAGCCTCTGTCCAATGAATAGAGCAGCCCCGCCCCCTCTGTTGGAACCACAAATGCCGTGCACGAAGCAGTAGACCGCCAAACTTCCAGTCGTCGCCCTCTCCGCTCTGCCACCGCATCATCTCGCCACTCCTTCTCCCTCACCATCACGCGATAGTTCCAATAGCGAGGATGAGTCATGCTCTGCCTCTGTTGTCGCTCCATCTACGTCTACCGTCTAAGCCTCCTTAGCACTGCGTCAGCCTCCTCCACAGGGATGTTTTCTTTCCTTCTTCTTCATTTTTCTTATTCTTTTTGGAAAGTGAGCCTCCCTTTGTGTTGTTGATGATTCCACATTGGGGACAATGTGAGGAGTTAGTGTGGGGAAGGAATGTGATTTTGGAAGTGCCTTATCTGTGATTTATTTATTTTTCCAGTTTCATTTTTGAATATTTCATTGATTACTTAGTGTTACCCTACTTATTCCATTGGAATCTGAGTTGCTTTACTTTGCATATATAAATTTTGCAAATTCCTTTCTTATCTAAAAAGTATGTTTGATTTTCTCTTTTGAGCTTATGAGAAGAATTCTTTACCCTTTAATTAGTTTCTTTTACACTAAGTTGACTCTTTAGGATTTTAGGCAAGTAATAGTAGTCTTCATTGTAGACTTCCATCTTCTCCATACCATAGATAGCATCCTTAATCATTCTATTTTATACAAATCATTTAGACTTCATTAATAGATAAAACTTTTAAATTGCTTGTGCTTAATTCACTGCTGTGCATATTTTAAAATTTTGTTTAACTTATCTCAAGTGCTACTCTTGGATGTTTGAATGTATGATTTGGAAGGATGGAGGGTGCAAATTGCACAAAGCGATGTAAAATGTGAGGAATAAAAGAGAACGAAAAAAGCAGTAATGCACATGAGTTCTCCAAAATTACAATAAATAAATAAATAACGAGGAGTGGAGAAGACACATTCCTTTCTTTTGAAAAAAATTACACCACATCCTAGAGTAGTGTACTTTGGTAGGCTAACCTTATATTTTGATATGCAACAACTTAAATTCTTGTGGAACCTAATATGTTGTGTGCATAAATTTTTAAGTTTTTATGTTTCGTACTTAAAGGGATGTTTTGAGGTTGCTATATATTGGTATGGAGTAGATAGAATAAACGATGATAATTATTATTTTACTTGTTTTTCTTTTCAAATTTTCAATCTTTTGTTAAAGAATGCTGTTGTGGAGTGGAGTAAATTTCTTTGTGAGTTTGATTGAGAATTTAGTCATGCTTGAGGACAAACATGGAATAAGTGTGGAGAAATTTGATAGCTTGTTAATTTAGCATAAAATATCATTTGTTTGATTATTGTTTATGGGACGTTTTTGGTTAAAATAAAGATTTTTCACTTGCTTTCATATTTCCAATAGGATATGCTGATTTGTAGAAAAGGAAGCTTTGGAGATTGATTTCTTGAAGTTTTTTATGAAGCTATCAAGTTAGAGCTAAGTCCACAAAAAGCTGCTGGAAGTTTTTAGCTAGTGCTTAGGCAAGCACAGAGAAAGATCGGTCCAAGAGAGAAACGCTATTGAAAGTTTTTGCATAGCGCTTGAGCAAGCACTATGGAGTTAGACTCACAGAGAGAGAAACACTACTGGAAGTTTTTGCATAGCACTTGGGCAAGCGCTAGAGAGATGCGACCTGAACTTTTATAGAATCTTGCCAGATACGAGGAAATCTTCCAAAGTGCGAGCTGGCCCATTTTTAAGGGTTTTAGCAGATACTCAATTAAATATTTTTAGATTCTTTTCAAAAGATAATTATTTTTAGGGTTTCTTTTCCTATTTATATATAGGATTTTAAGGATTGTAAAAGGGGATCTCCCTCTTTATTTCGAATAGAATAGTAGTTTTCTTTATTTTTATTCCTCGTGTTCTTCATAACCATAAGCAGCTAAGCTCAATATTTTCAATCAAGGGTTGATTTCAAGTAGAGATTCTTCAAGATTGTGAGATCTAAATATGATAAGTATATTCTTTAAATTCGATTGGCTTTTGTGTGTTTTCTGAATTTATAAGAAACTCCATCTCTATTGTTTTCTTGTTGTTTGTTCAATAAGAGCTCATTGTTCAATATAATAGGAAAGTACATAACTATCAATAAAGTTGATATTCGTATTATCTAATTGAATTGAATAAGTAGCAAATAATATAATTTAATTGTGATCAGGCCTTCGGATTATATTATGGAAACCCACAATCTATTTTAAATGAACTACGCTTGTAAGTTTGTTGAATAGGGCAGGGTCTTTTTAGTTTTTATTACTGCTAGTGAATTAAATTATATCACTTGTTTAGGGTTATTCGCTAGTTGGGGATTATTTTAGCGCTTGTCTGTTTAATCTAATATTACGGAAAGATTTTTCAGAGGCGCTTGCCCAAAGATTATAACATGTTAGTCTTTTGAATTATCGAATTATCTTTGTATCAATGATCAATCAAGAGAATCTTGTGCTAGAATCACTCTTGGCTAAATCGTACCTTCTAGAATCACTCTCCTCCCCCCTCCCCCCTTTTATTTATTGTTTTACCAACTGATTTCAATTTAAAAATCAGTTTTTGTTAGTCTCTAGGATTCGACCCTTCTCACCCTATCTACAATTTATTTGGATTAGGAAGAGTAGAAATTGTATTTTGTGGTCTCGACACACCATCAATGATAAATAGTTCTTGCCTGTGATATCAAGGGCCACAAACTCAACTTTTATAAGATTTGACATTATGTGAGAATACTATAACAATCAAATAATTATATTAGATAATTTTATTGTAGAATAATTTAATTAAATAAAATACTATATACTTAAATCTATTATTGTAATTATAATGAACATTAAATCTAGATCTCAAATATATATAATAAGAAAATATATTAAAATGTTTATTTATTTGTTATGAAAATAAATACGTATCAATTTCTAAAGTTTTTTGTTGTATATTAATATAAATAAATTCAAAGATTAACAATATATTTGAAAAAAATATTAACAAAAATCAATCAAATTGGAAATCAGTATTAATAATTATAAAATAATCAAATTCTAAAATGCGATGTCAAGACATACCTTGTACGAGTAAATAAATTGAAATACTTAAATCTTATTTGGTTATCACAAATTTCTAGGTAGAACGAAATCATATTGATAAAATGTTATAAAATAATAAAAAATTATGGAGAGAATAAAGAGAATGAATAGAGAGCAAAAGATAAGAGCGAGACCTTATTGATGAGAAGCCACACATGTATATAGGATACATAGGTAGTAAATAATAGGGAAATAGGCTTTTACATTAAATACACTTTTAGACTAATAATGAATAAGACTTCTAGGTTACATTGAATATCCACTAATTTCATAACAAGTTGTTCTATTTTTTTTATTTTTTTTATTTTTCGATTTTGCATTTCTTTTACAATTTTTTTAATTTTTATATATGTAGCCACCAATGATTTGTTGCTTATTCACATCATATTTTTTTATTCTTATTACTTAAGCATTGTGGTTATTGGGGTCATTTGTGTTGCAGAAAATTATAATTGTGCTCCTATGTATCGATAAAATTCATTACTTTACTGTTGTATTTTTAAAAAATACACTATTATATACCTATAGTTTAGATCCGTTAAATCAAGGTGTCCTTCTGTCCATTTTTATCACTTTAAAATTACAAGTCAATGAAAATTTAACGCTTCAAAGAAAGAGAAGTTAATTTCAATCAAAAATATCCTTGAAAAGCTACTTATGTCTTTATATTGGTGTTGTGCAAGAACAAGCACAGAATGTGTCTCGATTTCTACTTCTTAAGTAAACCGTCATTATTGTCAATATCTGCACTCTGGTTACCACCATTGTTATTTGTGATGCTTGAGCAAGGAGCAAGCCATGAGTATGAAAGGTGGGTTTCTTTCTTTTTCTTTTTCTTTTTCTTTGTTTTTTGCAAAACTAATAAAAGAATTAATTCTAGTAGTAGACCGTGAAAATTAATTGTTACTATTGCTGGGTCTTGAAATAAGATTCATCAATGAAAGAGAGGATGATGCAGAATGTGTGGATAAGGTGTTCGTGGAAAGTTCTAACTAGGTTTTTAGCTTTGATAATTACACTTTGCAAAAGGGATTCAGATCTAAAAGCTAATGAAAAAAAATCCTTGTATAAGGATGAAACCCATGATTTTGGAAGCATTTTCTCGGTCTAAAATTTTTTATTTTTGACAACAATGTATTTGTTGCATTATTTCGAGGTAATTTCTCTCATAATCCTTTTTATTCTTCAGCAATGGTAGTTGCATTATTCTTGTCTTGTTAGTTGACATAATTATATAAAACCAAAGAGAACATAGTGTTCAAAAGGGCAAATTAGGACAATTTGATAGCATGCCCTCCTAGACTGCTTATGCCACATCATCTCCTATATATGAAAAAATGAGTTCCACAAGCCAAATCAGACCGACATACTTAAATGCAAATTTTAAAAAGTTAGGTGCACTCAATCCACAGTGTTATTTTTTGTATTATAAGTATGTGAGTAAATTTAGTAAAGTCATCAACAATACATTAGACTTAATTTTCAAAAGGACTAAATTGAACAATGTTTTTGGAAATGATAAAAAATTATGATAATTTAAAAAAACACTTTCCGTGTCCACAAATATAAATTGTTTAAATTTTTTACGTCGTAAGCAAATAATTTCCTCAGATTACAATAAAATTCATTTATTTCACATCATTAATAATTAATGTGTTTAATATGTATAAAGTAAAATTGAAAAAAAAAATCATTAATTACTCCTTAATAATTAAAGTATTTCCTACAAAAACTACTTTAAAATTATTCATATTTATGGATAGAAGGAGTAATAAGAAAATATGATTGCAATACTTTTATTTTATACTTACATTTGATAATCATTATATTAAATATTAGAAAAATAACTTTTCATTAAAAGTTATGATTTTAATTTTTCATATTGATTCATATATTCACATCTATCATATAACTCCGTGAAGGAATAGAAGTTTATCTTCTTCATCTTGGGTTGTTTATGTCCTGAAAAATATTGTTTTTCTCTTATAATAGTTAATTTGATTTTCTCCCTCTTTTACCAAATATATATAAACATATATATACTGTTTTCTAATTCAAAACCTTTGAAAATGAATCAAAGTTTGAATTGTTTCTTCTCAATACCGTAAAATTTTTTTGATTTAATCATGATTATAAGGTCTATTTGATAAAATTAGTTGTTTCATCGATCGTTAATTATTTTAGTAACATTTAGTTATTTAAGTAGTGATTAGCTATTTGAATAACTAGTAGTTGTTTGAGTAACTTTCTATAAACTGTTAAAAGCTAAACAACATTAAAGATTGTGTTCGACAAAAACTTTTTAAGTAGCTTTTAATATTTTGATTGGTCAAAGCACTAAACGCTATCTTTTACGGTATTCGATAGCATAATATTTAAATTAGTTTTTAGATATTAAGATGATGTTTTATAAAAAAGTTAATCTATGTAACGTTTAGCTTTTGAGGTCTATTTCTGTTAGCTGTTTAAGTAGCAATTACAAGTAAAAGTATTTGGTAAGAATAGTTGTTTGATTGGCAATCAAATTTAAATGACAAAAAAAAAATTAGAATTTTCACTTATAGCCCATAGTATTAATCTCGTTATAAAAAAAATGAAGATTTTACTAAACCTAAATTTTTAAAATTTAGGACAGTAAAAACTATTCTATAAATAAAATTAAAAACTTTTAATATCGTAAATTATTAATATTTTTAATTTTTAATATTTGCTTTACTTCAAATTCAAATATATAAACAAACTCTTTTTTTTTTCTTTTACTATCAACGAGCATAAGAAAAGGCATAATATGATAAGAAAATGAAAGAATTTTAAATTTATTAAGTATAAGGCTGTTAAAAAAATTTCAGCAATAAGGCGTAAAATGCTAAACATTAGGTGGGATTATGTTTTAAAAAAAATACTCTCTAATCCTCTTAAAGCTACTTTATGTCTCACATCACCGAACATAATGAAATAATATTTTGACTAGTTTAAAACACTAAATACTGTTGTCAAACAAACATTAGCATTTTATGAAAAGTTACTCAAACAGTTAATAGGTGCTAAAACGACTAATTTTGAATAGACCCAAAGAGGTTAACTTTTTTATAAAATGCTATTTTAACATCTAAATAATTAATTCAAACGTTATGTTCCCGAATATTATAAAAATGTTAAAAGCTAGTAAAAAGGTTATCGAATTTGGCATCAACGTTTGGAATAAAGTTTAATGTTTTAATCTTTTTAATTAATTATGACATTCAGTAATATAACATTTTTACTAACGTTTAGAGTTTGAACCATTGTTTCGTGAAATGTTATCCTCCTTAACATTTAACATTTTATAAAAGTTTTATGATGCTTGTACCCATCATTTGTCTTTGTCTGATTCCCTTTCTTGAACTATTTTGTGACTTTTTAAATTTAGGCTTTATATTTTGGATTTGCACTTGCATTGTAATTAATTGGGACCCAATTGATATTATTTTTAATTAATTAATTAAAAAGAAAAGGATAACGACATGAGCTGCAATTGAAAAAAAGGAAAGCACTCCTCAAGCAATTGTTGACACATATAGAAGGTGGGGAACCAAGGGAGTCCATGAGAAAATATATGTCAGTGGATCCTTTTGGTAACTGCCTGTGGAGCTTATAAATGGAGCAAGGGAAAAACGGAACAATCAAAATTCTCTGATGAATTCAATAAATTAAATCAAACTCTCCAACGAGTTAAGCAATTTTATCTTTAAAGCTTTGTTTTAATTTTCCTAAGCTTTTTCTTTTATGTTTTCTGTAATTACAAACTCTCTTTTCAATATAAGCAATCAATTTACATTTCAAATAATCAAGCTCTCTTTTATAATTTCATCTACCAATTTTATTTTAATCGCACAACTAGTGAAGCGTATATCGTGGAACCTAACCCACAACCTAAAAGTCACATCAAGCGTATTTTACTTTTTCAGTTGGTGTACTTTACACACCTAGCACACCCAAAATTAATTCACAAATCAAGCTAGCAGCCAGTAGATTCATTGCTCTTTTTCAAAAAAGAACAACAATCTTAGTGGCACGCCCAGCGGACCACTTTTGTGCATTCCATCTTTCACTTGAATTTTAAGAGAACATCATAACTTGAAAAACTCATTTTGTTGTTGAAAAAGAAACTATTGTAAGGTCTCTAGATTTGAATGGAGGACCTACGAGGGAAGACTTTGGAAGAACTGAAAGAGGAGTATCTCCTCATGAGAAAGGAGAAATAAACTCTACTGCTCAAAATCCCCAGAAGTTGCACTTATCTCTAATGATCTCAATAAATGCTTAAGTAAAATGACTTCTACTTCTGATGATGTTGTCATTAACTTTAGTTCTTTTGATGTGAAGGCAATACTAAAAGAATAGAGGAACAATAGTAAATGATAGCCTAATTGCTGCAAACTATGAATATCTTCATGGAGAAGGTCACTGAAAAAAAGATTGATCATGTTGACTCACCTATCAATTAATCTCCTACTAGCAAGTCTTCTACTAAGGAGGAGAACGAATCTTCATCCAAGTATGTTGAAGAACTCGAAGGGCAACCAACTCAAAGTCCCTCGAAGGGCACTAACAATGGTCGTGCTCTTATTGAAGAGAGGTGTCAACCAACACATCAGAGAGAGGAGTCAATGCACCACCCATCAAAGGCACTACTCTAGACAGGTCGCCCCACTGGCAAGCCTATAATGACTTCTAGCATTGTATTCTGAACCACTAATCCTGTGACTCACCCAGGTGTCTATGAGACTGAGGCTTCTCATGATCCTTAGGTGCTAAAAGGTGTAAGAGGAAGCTAATGAGCTAAAGGGGTTGGTTTTAATGCAGCTCTCTAGAATACATACACTGGTGTTGCTACAGTTCCTCAAGCGACAACTAATCATGTTCCTTAGATTCCCAAAGTCACTATGGATATTTTGAGCGATGTTGTGTAGGAGCTGTATGGGCTTAGCCTTGGGCATGTTGGCCGCCTAAAGTTTATGAAACCTTATTTAGAGACCATTCATAGAGAGAACCTTTACCAGCGCATGTAAAATTTCAAACTTCACATTATTCTCTAAAGAAGATGGACAATCGACCCTAGAGTATATAACCAGATTAACCATCCAATGTGGGGAACTTACACATTTGTAGAATTTTGCTAACTATAAGTTGCGACTGTTTCCTAACTCCTTGACAGTTACAGCTTTCACCTAGTATTCAACACTTTCGCGAAACTTAGTTAATTCATGATATAAGATGGAGCATCTCTTCCATACTCAATTCTTTAAAGCTAAGCCAGAGGTTTGCGTGGCCGAGTGGTCTAGGATGACATGAAGAAGTGGAGAGATGGTTGACTCATTTATTACAAGGTTTAAGAAGCTGAGGAACAAGTGTAAGGTGTTCTTACATGAGCACAAGTTTTTCAAGATGGCTTAGAGAGGCTTGAACTTCAGGCTAAGGAAGAAATTCTAAAGGATGGAGTTCAGAGATTTAATGAGCTAGTGGCTAAGATAGCAGAATATGAAGAACTGCTGAAAGAAGAATCACAGATGAAAAGAAGCTCATTTCAAGCTAAGGAAGAAATTCCAAAGGATGGAGTTTAGAGATTTAATGAGCTAGTGGCTAAGATAGCAGAATATGAAGAGCTGCTGAAAGAAGAATCACAGATAAAAAGAAGCTCACTAGGAACTAACTATCAGGAGCATCATCAGGAAATAATTATGGCTAACTTGGTGAATTTAGGTTTCTTTGTGTGTCCAAACCTTAGAGCTCTAATAAAGACAGCTCCTCATAAGAAGAAATCCAATTTAGAGACTAAATTCACATTGGATGTTTCTAAGATAGAAGATATATTTGATTTCTTACTAAAGGAAAAGTTTATATCTCTTCCATCTGGTCATTAGCTGGCGACAAAAGAAGAGATGAAGGGCAAGTAATACTATAAGTATCATGATTCCTAGAACCATGATACTAATAACTATTGGAATTTCAAGAATGCTCTACAGTATCACATTAATAGAGGAGTGTTGAGGTTTCCTAACAAAGAGCAAATGTTGATTGATGAGGATCATTTCCCACTTGTGGCATCTATCAACATTATTTAAGCATGTCTAAGGAGTATAATTGATTAATTGGAGAAGTTGCAGGTTCATTCGAGGTCCTTGAAGACACCTAAAGAGTCACAACAACATTAGCAGTAGAAATTTTTAGAGGGACCTAGACCCACAAAATAACTAGAGTGTTTAATTATTAAAGATTCAAAGGATTCTAGCACATCTTCTAATAGTTCATCAGCTGTAAAGACCTCTGGAGTTAGTTCAACGCCATCATTAGCCATCGTGCCTTACAAAAGGTCGAGGTGGGATATTAAGTCATATACTAATAAGGAGATGGCAGTAGCTGTAACTACTGTCTCCATAATTTCTTTGTAGCAATTTTTTGACAAGATAGTTATAGAGGAGTACTAGGAGGTTGATGGTGCTGAAGTGATCTTCGAGGAAGAATTAACATTTCTTAATTTGGATGATGTTCTTACTGAAGTCCAATATCTTTTGGAGGACGTCAACCTCAGTACACTTGGGAATTCAAGAATTTCATATATTAGCAGCCTGTTGAAACCTAAGTTGAAACAGAAGATCATGCATTTTTATGGTCATAAAAGCCTAGAGGAAACACTTATTGGTTATCAAGTAGTACAAGAGAGCCGCACAAGAGAAATGCCAAGAGTCGTTACCTCAAGAAGTACTATCCTAGGGTGGGAAATGAAGGATCATCAACAATAGCAATGGGGCTGATCCCACAGCCCATTAAGAAAGCTCACCTGTAGTAATCAATGCAATAATTACAAGCAAGTGACATAGTTGATCCCACAACAATCATGAATAAAATAAACAAGTCTACTGGCCATTTCTTTTATAAATGTGTAAAGGCCGATCCACGGCTTTAAATATATTCATACAAATTTAAAAAAAAAAAGTTTAGTCAAGGTTCATATATTTGAATCAGTGTCAAGTCCACTAGTGCTATGAAATTGTAGAGGAGTGTGTCTCATGGCTTTCTATCCAAGCTTGTATTAAGAAGAAGAAGGCAGATCACTACAAAAATGAAAGGGGATTAAATCTCAGGTAATGGATCCTCAATCTCAATAATAGATAAAATTCGAAGAGCAATCATTTGCAAAGTATAAGCAAGTGTATCCAACAAAGATAAGTAGGTATGATAGAGAACATACCTATGGAGAAGAGATAGATGGAACGTCTGAATCTTAACCAGTGAGAAGAGGAGACTGTTGACATATGAGCTAGGGGAGTCACCTTAATTCAAAAAATATATCTAGAAATAACTGATGGAGAGGATGATGAACCAGTTGCAAATGTCCCTAGAGAGAATCTGACAGAAAGAAATGGTGCAAAATTTAGCAGAGGAACTTACTTGAGGAGTTGGTGCATTAGAAAAGATACTGCTTAAGGTGTTAGTAAATGAAGCAGTGGAACCTATTAGTAGAAAATTAAAGGTACAAAATTCGCAACACAATTTATATTCATGTCAGATGAACCAGTTTTTCCCTTGCTCAGACTAGAAATATATTTTCACTAGTACCATAATCTAAAAAAATGGTTGTCAACAGAATTGGTATAAAAAGTTTGGTGCCTTTGGAATAATTTTTTGTTGGTTCCATAGCTATGATTCTTCAAAAATTCACCAAAGACAACATACAAATACCTAACTATTTAATTCTCATTCATAAATTTATTGCCACCCAAAAAGATGCATTTTTCTATATATATGTATATACACGTGTGTGTGCATATATATATATATATATATATATATATATATATATATATATATATATATATATATATATATATATATATTAAAATAAATGTAATATATAAAAAAAAATGTACAGA
>CANUEP010036983.1:0-12508 GCA_947857235.1 Jatropha podagrica | reverse complement strand
TTTAGCTTACCAACCAATCTGCGATATCTACCAGGATCTTCTAATAACTCCCCCTGTCCAGAAATAAGTCTAACATTTGGGTCCATGGGAGTATCCACATGTTTACAATTTAGCATGCCAGTTTCTTCTAGCATATCCAGTGTATATTTTCTTTGGGAGATGCATATACCCATTTTAGATTGAGCTACTTCGATCCCCAAGAAATACTTAAGATTTCCTAAATCTTTAATTTGAAAATGGCTAAACAAATGCTGTTTGAGCTGAGAAATCCCTTGATGATCATTACCTGTTATCACTATGTCATCAACATATACCACTAGGTAGATACACTTGCTATGATCTCCATCTCCATGTCTATAAAATACTGAATGATCAGCTTCACTCCGGTTCATCCCAAATTGTTTCACAACAGCACTGAATCTTCCAAACCATGCCCTAGGAGATTGCTTTAAACCATACAGAGATAGACGTAAACAACACACTAAGCCAGACTCCCCCTGAGCAACAAAACCAGGTGATTGCTCCATATAAACTTCCTCAGTCGACGTGAATAGACTTGGAGAGGGCAAGTAGTGGTTGGACCAGGAAGAGAAAGAGTAGGGACAGGAAGAGTCACAGAAGTAGGATCCTCATTGACCGTATGTTGTGAAAAATACGAAGAAGTCTCAAAAAATGTCACATCAGTAGCGACAAAGTATTTATGAGTGACCGGATCATAACATTTGTATCCCTTTTGGAGACGAGAATACCCTAAGAAGATACACTTGACTGATTTTGGTTGAAATTTGTCTTTTCCTATAGTATGATCATAAACAAAATAGGTACAACCAAAAACTCAGAGAGGAAGACTATGAGAATTCTGATTTGAAAAAACAATAGAGTGAGGACTCTGATTATTTAGAACAGAAGAAGGCATGCGATTAATGAGGAAACATACAGTAAGAGTGGCATCCCCCTAAAAACGTAATGGCACATTAGTACTAATAAGTAAGGTACGGGCTATTTCAATGAGGTGCCTATTCTTTCTTTCAGCAACTCTATTCTGCTGAGGAGTATGAGCACAAGAAGGTTGGTGCATTATTCCCTGAGAAGACATAAATTGATTAAAAGGGTGAGAAAAATACTCTCTGACATTATCACAACATAATATTTTAATGGAAAGTCCAAATTGATTATGAATCTTTATGCACTTCACCAGAATATTTGAAAAGTTGCGACATATTTAAAATATATTTTCAATAATCAAAGGTGGTTGTAAGGTTAAATGAGCATAAATTTTTACATTTTCACATAACTTTTCCAAATAAGGACTAAAAAAATCACCTCTGAGGGTTAGTCCATAAACTTCATTTTTTGCACACATACGTATTCTCTTTTGCAAACAAATGGAGATTAAAAAGATTTGTAATAGCTACTAATTCACATGTCACAAAGAAAAATGGGTTTTGGGTGGTTATAGATCATTGTTATTTCGGCTCTTTCTTCCTTTCCCTTCAATTCTCTCACTTTATGCATAGCTCTCCTCCAAAGATGGAAAAAAAAAAAAAAAAAGCTGCAATTGTGTAACTAAAATTGTTTCTCTCATCTTATAATTGCATTTTCTACAATAATAAATGAAAACGATTACGAAATATCAACAAAACGACTAAACAGTGTAACAAAATTAATATGCAAAGAGAAATTAATATATTTCAAAAATAATATATAATGTGGCTCTTGCTTCATCATCATCGTAAGTATAAATACTCATAAACGATCTTCAGATCTACACAGAGCCAACAGACCCAACACCAACAAAGGAAGAACTTAGACCAAACAAAGCAAACTCATCTCCTTTAACACCGCTTACCTTTTCTTGAAAAAACGGTCACTGTTTATGGTGATTCTACATACATCATTTACAACTCCACCACTCAGACTTGGTCTCAAATCCACCGTCGATGTCTTCCACTTGCATTGATCGGCATCAAGCGTGGCTGTGTCATCTCTGTAATCAATATATATATATATATATAATGCAGACATTTTTTCCTAAAAAGTGTCAAATGAAATTGCTATATAGTGCCATGTACCATTAGAAAAATTATAATGTCTTGTAAAATTAAAAAAGTCAAGTTATGTCACATGGGATTCCAAAATATTATAAAATTTTATAATTATGGTATATTAATTATTTTATTTTAATTTCTTATTAATTTATAAATAAATGCAAAGTATAAATGTTAAGACATAATAATTAATAATATAGTAAAAAATAATAATCATTTAACTTAATAAAAGATTAAATAAATAACTAGCACCAAATAGTCATTTCAAAATCATGAATTTTTCAGCTACAAATCATAAATTTTTATTTCACTCTATAAATAAATAAAATTAAATATAATATTTTATTTTATTTTATATTATTATTATTATTATTATTATATATTTTTCAAAAATATTTTATTATCATAATTATAATTTATAAAATTTTTAATCATATTTATTAAATTAAATTTAAACATTGCAAATTCTAAAATTATTTATCTACATATCAATTTAATAAAAATTTAAATTAAATATTAAAATTAATATTTATTAAATTATCTACGCATAGCACAAATATATAACCATAGAACCAAACATGATTTCATCTTTTAATTTTGTATTAGTTGTAATTAATTTATAAAAATAATTATCACAATTAGTAAATGATAAATAATTATTTATGATCAATATATTTATCATCATTTGAAATTAATAATAAAACTAATAATAAAATTTAATTAAACAAAGGATTAAATGTTTTGATTTCAATTCAAGTTATTTAAAATTAATTTAAATAAATATTTTACACAATAAACTATTTAGTAAATGTGATAAATGATACGATATATATAAAAATATTTTAAAAATAGTTTTTAAACAACCATGGTTAGAATATATTTTTCACAATAAGAATTTGATAATGCATTTTATTTTATTTAAAATTTTTAAATTGTAATTCACTGAGTAATTTCAAAGTTGAAACATTTGTTATATAGTTCAGATTAGTTGAATTTATTTGCATTTTGAAAAAAATTAGTTAAATTTAACTATGATTTGAATAATATAAAAAATTTCAAATATAGCTTTAAAATAAATATAGTTCGAAGAAATTTATCACAATTAAAATTTTATACTAAAAATACATTTAATATTTGTTTTAAATATACTTTAACGAGAAAAAAATACATATTCTAAATAAACAGACCAACAAATCAAATAAAATAAATATGTTATTATAAAAAAATATTATTAATAGTCGAAAAATTTTAAAATCAAATAAAAAAATTATATTTTAAAACCATGCATAGCATGGGTATAAAGCTAGTGTTATACTATTGAAAGAAAATTTAAAAAACTTAGGACAGTTAATTCCAATCAATGATACAGTGATTTCTACTTAGGGTTTAGTTGATTAGACAAATTGATAGTTGAAAAAATTGTCTATAGCTGGTAGTTGATGGCGGATACTTTGTCGGTTAATATTGATATTTGATAAAATTTTAATAGCGGTTGCTATTAAATGTAAAATAAATATATTTATTTTTTTATATATCATGGTGAATAATGAATCGGTTGTTTTTAAAAAAAATTTAAGGTAAATATATATTTTTATTTGAACGTGTGACACTTTAACGGAATTTCACATCGGCTAAGCATAAAGTGTATATAAAAAACGACAAGTTTTAGATTAGCAAAATACCTTTTAAGTTATTGAGTTGGTTTTAGCCCAAGAATGAATTGTGCAAACCTGAGCGGGTTTTGTTTAAAGCGCGCGAATAATATATTGCTAGGCCTAGGCTATTGCATAATGTTTTATATAAATAAAAGGAATACTTATTAACATTTGTAGTATTTAATAGATATTATTTTAAATGACTATAATAAAATTAATGATTAAAAATATTAATTTTATTAGTAGTTATTTTTTGTAAGTTATGAGAATTTCAATATAATATAAATATAAATTAACTATTAATTGATATGAAAAAGTTTTAAAACAA
Source organism: Jatropha podagrica (assembly GCA_947857235.1). Lineage (NCBI taxonomy): Eukaryota > Viridiplantae > Streptophyta > Magnoliopsida > Malpighiales > Euphorbiaceae > Jatropha > Jatropha podagrica. The sequence continues at coordinate 8,477 of CANUEP010036983.1, read as the reverse complement.
AGTTGATGAAATGAAAAAGTTTCAAAACAGAGTTAACGGAATCTGTAATTGTTTAGGACTTTCATCAACTATTAACTATTGGTTTAAGATTATTTTCGACGATAACATTTTAAGTAGTTAGGCTAAATGTTATTTTTTATAGTGTTCAGTGATATGGTATTTAAATTAGTGATGAGGCTAGAATTTTTCTTAAGGAGAAAAAATATATTTTATTAGATAACTAATTTATTTATATACACAATTTATTAAATAAAACCATCAAATTGGAATCATATAAATACAAATATTATAATTTCACAAGCAAAGATAATATTATACAAATTTTTTTTTAATGAAAATAGTATTAAAAACAACAAAATAATAAAGATATTGGATATAATAATTATCCAATAATAAACAATTAAATTTTAAATTTACAATACTATTTATTACATTAATATTTGTTGGTGCATTCATAGAATGAGGTCCAATCTAAAATTAAAATTAATGATGATTTTGTAGTGTTTGATTCTCTTCAACAATTGTTGGCTTATAAACTGTAAAATATTTAAATATAAAATTTGAACTTCAATCTTCAATCAATGACTTAATGCTAAATATTCACTAACCTCCTGTAAGGTTAGTGAATTAAGTAAATTTACCCAACTCCGTGCATCGTTAATTTGAATTAATTTTTATAAATTAAAGTAACATTTTATAAAAAAACTCCTATGACATTTAGGTTTAAACGTTTTATAAAAGATTATTTAAACAATTTAATAGTGCTAAAACAGTTAATAATTATCAAAATAATTAATTTTATCGAACAGACTCTAAATCTTTATCAAACACTTGTAACGTAGTTGTTCGGTACAAATAAACCATCAGCTGAACAAAATCCCTCTTAATCATAATGTTAAAATTAAGAATTCACGATCTGATTTTTCTTAACCATTAGAGATTTTTACTTTTCTTTTTTTTTTAATTTGATTTTTTACTTATTGGTTATATTATGAATTTATGCATATTTATTAACATCATATGCGACAATATGATTGATATTCATTCGGCAATATTAAAATTACGGGTTTAGAAATAGCACACTGATTCTTTTAATATTAGATATTTCTACTTTATTTGATTTGTCATATAAAAAAATTATATTTAAAGCTATTTTATTTTATTACATCGATTCTGTAATATCTATTTTAGTTCATCATATTAAATATTTCTTCTTTTCATTTGGGATTTCTATTGAACCTGATTGCCCAGTAATAGAAATTTATAGTTATTGTTGCTGATGACACTTAGAGGTTCCCATTTAATTTTATTAATTATATTGGGGGGCTTACCATTTTTAGACTTTTCAACATATAATATTCCGTTCTTTTAAATTTTTTTATTAGCATAAATCACTGGTATCCGAATTTTATTAACAAGAAACGTCTAATTCGGCTTGAATCTTAATTACAGTCTCTTGGCCATTTTCTGTAGGTGGAGAGTGAACTCAAGAACTCTTCCCATATATTTAACCTACGTTACAATTGAGTCACAACCCACATATACATTTTTTGAATCTTTACCATAATTTTTTAAAAACTATCATTTTTTTTAGAATTCCTTTTTTTTTTAAAAAAAGAAATCATTTCCTTTTAAATATAATACCTTTTGAAGTTAGTGTTTATAAAATTTTCTGAAATTTTATTAAATTAATTTTAATTAAAATTGAATCCAAATAATTTTTTTTTCTAACAAGTAATTTAAAATTTAAAAATAGTATTATAATTTGACATTTTAGAGTAACAAGGTTGTATATTAGTAAAATAAATAACTGAAATAAAATAAAATATTTGTTTATTTTAACAAATATAAAGAAATTTTGATGTTTATAAGACTAAAATTATATTTAATTTTAAACATTTAAAGAAATATAAAACGATACTTTTACATTTTTTTGTATAATAAAATTAAACATGTTTTATGAAATCAAAATGTCTAATTATAATACTTTTACATAGGTTGGACATATGAGAAGAGTTATTGAGTTTGATCCTTATGGAAGAGCAAATGGTTAGTTCGGTTCAGTTAAATTCAAAAAATAGGAACCAAACTTTTTTATAACTAAATCGAACCAAATAACACAATACTATTCAAACCGAATAAACCGATCTACCAAATTTCTCTTTGGCATTAGACCAAACCGAACCGAAATGTGTCGATTCAATTTTCAGTTCGATTCAGTCGGATTTGCTCACCCCCTATTGATTCCCACTATACACACCTATAAAGAGGGTTGAAAAGTTTTAACTGTGACTGGGTCTCAAGCCAAATTAAATGATCCTAATAAAAATGCTGGATATCGGTGGTTTACACAAAAAATAAAAACTGTGGTTAGTTATTTTGCTTATGTGGTACAACACTATGCCTATTAAGGTTTGATTCTAGCTTAACTCAATTTTGTAATAAACGAAAAAAAAAATTCACATTGAAAATTTTAGATCAGAAACGAAAAAGGAATGACTATTTAGTGAATGATTTATACGTTATTAATGAATCTCTTATTAATAGTGTAGATCCATGTTCTTATGAATAGTTTCCTTTTTTATATATAGGGAAAATAATTATTAGGTTCCTCAGATTTACCATAATTATTTAAGTGGTCCCTGACATTTAAGATAATATTTTACTCATCTCTGAGGTTAATCTCCGTTTGATTAAAACGTCCTTCCGTCCACTTTATGTATTTCTGCCGTTTATCTGAGAAAAAAAAGACAAAAATAACTCTAATGCTGAAATGGACATCTTCTAGAATGGTGAGGAGGGAAAATGTGTGGTCAATCGCGTGGTGGAGCTGCAGCTGGAAGAGCACGCGACAAAGGAGGAGGCGGTAGTGGCTGGATCTACTAGGTTCAGTCAAGCAGCTACTGAGGCGGCTGTGATCACCTGAGTTGGGTCGCTTTGAGGAGCAGCGGTGGCACTGCAATCGCACGATGGAGAAGCAGCAGCTGGGACGGGTTGCGTGAAAAAGAGACTGGAGCTGAAGGCGCTGCGTGTGGAGGAGCTGCTGCGGTGCTGGCAGAGTAACGGTGGCCGGCGCAGTGAGGGAGTGGCGGAGACAGGGAAAGAGAGGGAGAGAGAGAGAGACACAAAGGAGAAAGAGAGAGTGTTGAGAAGCGGGATGGACGGGTCGCGCGACAGAGATACTAGAGTTGAAGGTGCTGTGTGTAGAGGAGCTGTTGCGGTGCTGGCAGAGCAGCAGTGGCCGGCGTAGTGAGGGAGTGGAGGAGAGAGAGAGACGAAGGAGAAAGAGAGAGTGTTGAGTGATGAGGGGTAAGAATTGTCATTTTAAAAATACTATTTCACCTCTCTCTTCATTCTTCCCTTAAATTAACGGCAGAAATACACAAAAGTGGATGGAAGGACATTTTAATCAGACGGAGGTTAACCCTCAGGGATGAGTAAAATATTTCCTTAAATATCAGAGACCACTTAAATAATTATGGTAAACCTAAGAGACCTAATAATTATATTCCCTTATATATATATATATATATATATATATATATGAGCAGCGGTGTTATTCCTTGATTGCAAAGCGTAAATTCTTTTATTTTTTCAATAAAGTGTGGTTTTTGGAATTTAAATTTGTATTCTCATTTATTGAGACTAAAGTCTTACCATTCCAACTAACACGTTGATGATTCTTATGAATAATTTTTAAGACTATGTAATTTATTTTTTTAAAAAAAAATCATATACAATTTTATTATTAAATCTACTATATTTTAAATGTATCTATTAATTATCAATTTTTTATTAGTATTTTATCAAATGTTAATAAAATGTGATGTCACTAAAATGTTGTTATAACAGGTTCTTAATTTTTATATTCAAAAGGTCTGTTAAAAAAAATTAGCTATTTTAGTAGGTATTAATTGTTTTAATAGTGCTTAGCTGTTAAGCTATTGGAGTAGTTTTTATAAAATGCTAAAAGTTAAATGTTAGATGGGTTAAAGTGGGTGTTCAATAACAACTTTTTTTTAGCAGCTTTTAGGCTATTTTTTACAGTATTTAGTAACATAACATTTGAACTTGCTTTTAAAAATTAAAATAGTGTTTTATACAAAGTCAGGACTTAGTTTGACAAAATTAACTATTTTCGTGAGTTATTAGCAGTTTGAATAATTTTTTGCGAAAGTTTAAAATTAAATGTTTAATTTTCAATTAATCAAAACCTTAAAAATTATATAAAAAACAGTTGCAGAACACAACAAAAAAATTAGTTTTTATAAACCATTGAATTTCAAAGAAAAAATCCCAATAATTCAAAATTATATTTTCCTATTAAAACGTTGCGTTAAGCTATTGCAATAATAGGTCCTGACTTTTTTACTCATTCATAATTTGTGGAATTCCGGAAATATTAAATATTTTTTTTACTGATTTATGTTTTTTAAATACTTATTTATATTTTTTCCAATGTTTTTAATGTGCATTGATTTATTATTTTCTTTTTCTTGTCAAAAAATATTTTTTTAATTGCTTATTGCGAGATTAAACAAATCCTAGTGTCCATTTTACGTTATGATTGGATCGATTTTGTAGAAACCAAGCGGAATCGATAATTATAATAAATTTGCTCAAAGCGCTGACCTTTCCTATTGTCGTTTAGCGCCCAATTTGAAAGTCGTATGTTCAGGTTCTGGGCTGTCAGTCTGAGCTAAAATGTATTTTCATTTTACGGCCGTTGGTTATCACTTCTAGGTCAGCTGCATGGCTACAAAACTCAAATTATATCCTCACTATAAAATTTATATTTTTTTCCTTAATTTTATGGCAAATAGTTTGATAACGCTTAAGATTAAAAAAAATTAAAAATGACAATTTTAAAGGAAGTCCCTTTTCATATTTTCACAAAATAAATTGTTAGTTACGATAGCTATTTTTGATAGGTAGAATGCAATTAATTTTTGAGATCTAAATAAGGCATTATTTAACATAAATTATTGCAATTTTCAAAAAAAAAAAAAAACATTAATTGTTGTAAGAAAAAAAAGAATTCATTTGCATATAAATTTTTTATTTATTATAATAAAATTAAAAATTTAAAAATATAGTGTTTTTTATTAGTCTTGAGGAGAACGGTTCGAAACTGAATCTGTTACTAAGTCGTATATTTATAACTTTGATATTGGATGAATTACAAATATAAGTATTACCTCTAAGTGACGCCTTAATATGCAATGATTGTATTTTTTCATAAAACCTTGCACCTTCTCAGTCATGAAGCTGGGCGCAGGTTCATTTCCCTCTTCTTTTTCTTGTAGCTTGAATGGTTATTTGATCTGCAATGCACGATTGCATATATTACACCAAGTTAGAATTTGAACAGTAGTTCTATTCCATTATAAATACAAACTATCAATACACACAATCACTAAGATACAAACATTCAAAGTGATATCTCCTAAGTTTGGATGGTGATATGAGATCATAACTCCACCTTTTCTTGATAATTTATGACTACTACTTTTTTCACCATCTTCTTTTATTTTATTTCTAGCAAGTCTACCAGGTTTCCTATCATTTTTTTAGGACAAAGGTCCCTCAATTTTCATGCTCTTTTAAAACTTATAATTGTTCATGGTTCCATCATATATGCATAGGCTCACAAGTAAATACTCTTTCTGTATCAACCACCAAGGTAATCAAGGGGATTAGCTCCTATGTGATTAATTGCACAAATTGAATGTTGGCAAGGTATGCTAGATACTTTCCACGATCTATATGGACATGTTTGGTTCTTCAAATTAATAGCATATGTATCTCCCTCATAAAATATCTCAAACTCATTCTCTCCATTTGAGATTAAGCGACAACTTGTTCCTTCCAAAGTATTCAAATGAAGTCTTTTTCTTGTTCTATTCTCAAAATCACCAATCCACTTCTCAGTCACATCCCTATTATTATGTAGTCTATTCACCGCTAATTTTCGAATGTCTTCTGACATAGATGTGATATTCTTCCATCTGGCCTCAATGATGTAGTTATCGAATGCCTCATACAAATTTTATCTATGATTTCACAATTAACCTTAGTATTAAAGTATGTTCTACACCAATAACTAGGGTGAGTATTTAATATGTGACATGTTTGGTTCTTCAAATTAATAGCATATGTATCTCCCTCATAAAATATCTCAAACTCATTCTCTCCATTTGAGATTAAGCGACAACTTGTTCCTTCTAAAGTGTTCAAATGAAGTTTTTTTCTTGTTCTATTCTCAAAATCACCAATCCACTTCTCAGTCACATCCCTATTATTATGTAGTCTATTTACCACTAATTTTCGAATTTCTTCTGACATAGATGTGATATTCTTCTATCTGGCCTCAATGATGCAGCTATCGAATGCCTCATACAAATTTTATCTATGATTTCACACTTAACCTTAGTATTAAAGTATGTTCTACACCAATAACTAGGGTGAGTATTTAATATGTCATCAAAAGCTTGGACAATTGTTTTTTAAGTTCTTTCATATTAGCCTCAAAGTCAATCATATTAAAAGATTTAACACAAATCCAAAAAAGTCTATGTAGTTCTTTACCTTTGTGTTTCTTTTGCCATTTTGCATGAAGGTGTCAAGCATAACATCTTTGTTTATATTTGGGCATTTGTTCTTTAATTGGATCAAATAGCCCCTAAGTCATCATGAAATAAATTCAAAAATCAGATTTTAGTAAACAAATAACTATTATTTACTATATAAGCAAATATAGAAACATAATAATAATTAAATTAATTGATGAACAAACCTTTTGTTCATCTGAAATAAATATCCAACCATTACCATCTGTGATGTCTAAATCCTTCCTCATTAGTTCAATAAACCAATGCCAAGTGCTTTTATTCTTAACTTTCACAACTGCCCAACAAATTGAGAACATCTGGTTGTTTCCATCCCTTCCAATATCAACTAACACCTTTCCTTTTATCTTTCTTTTCAAGAAACAACCATCCAAACCAATTCTCCTACAACCAGCTAAAAAATCCTTCCTTAGACAGTTGAATGATATATATGACCGGTCAAATATTACAGGATTATCAAGAATTGATCTCTCAACTTTCATCTCAATTGTGCTCCAAGGATTTGACATCTTAATCTCTCCTAAATAATCCCATAGCTTAGTATATTCCTCTTCATATCACCATTCATTATAGACAAATACATAATTTTTGCCCTTCTTAGTTTATTGAAAGTGACCTCCATATATATATCTTCCTTCACTTTGGCTTTCAAGTCAAATAGTTTCACAGTTCCTACACACATATATTTCTACAATACTTTTTTGCAAGCCATACAAATGTAACCCTTTTTTTTCTATGTGTAATAGCATAAGTGCGCTCATCCTAAGTGTTTTAACTTGCAAATCATTTGTATTTGACTTTGTTGAAGCACAAATAGTCCAAGGACACCCACTTTTCACACATATTACTCTCAATTGAGTTCTTTTATTCCTTATAAAATTCATCTCCCTCCTATCTTTAATCGCCTTTTATGTGATTGCTTCTTTTAATTGATTAGTCGACCTAAATATCATTCCTAATGCAAACCTAGACCTAAAGTCACCTGGATTACAACATGGATGCTTTCCTTTCCTTTTGGCAGCCTCCTCTTCACTATCATCTGGATCGTCTAGGCTCCAATTTGCATATGAGTTCCAATAATAAGTGTTATAGCCATTATTTGGTTGTTCATCTTGGAAGTTAGCTTGAGTAGTAGCTTCTTGCCCCACACTTTCAAAGCTTTGCACCTTCTCTACTGTACCCCTCTTTTTCTTATTCTTAAATTATTTGACTGCTTCTCTTGCCCCTTGCAGCTCATCATTCATAGGACATCCATTCACAATCAACAAGATTATCATCTTCCTCTTTTTCATCAAACCCTTTCTCATCTTCTTTCTCTACTCAAGTGTCATCTTGAATTCCTATATTAGCTTCAAAACTTGTATTTTCTTAAATAATATGTTCAAGCTTTGTTGGTTCTTGAACAATTTGCTTAACATCTACTTCAATCACAACACTAAAATAAGAATCCTCAAACTACCCCAACACCTCACCATTTATTACACCTATGCCCTTTACCAAATTCCTTTTGATTTTGTTCATTTGAACCACCAACTTTACCACCAAGAGTTGTCTTATCTAAAGCAAATGTTAGATCACTAACGCATTCCTCTAGTGTGAGGTAAAAAAATGAGTCATCACATTGAGAAATGACACTCTTTTCCCTTACTATTTTGTGCTCAACATAAATCTCCGAAGCTCTAATTTTTTTCATGAATATCCAACCAACACTTATTGGTACCTTCACCCCCAATGAAAACTTATCAATGTCTATGTCTACATATATTTTATCTCCACTCACATTCATTTTGATTTTGTTCATTTGAGCCGCCAACTGCACCACCAAGAGTTGTCTTATCTAAAGCAAAT
>CANUEP010036918.1:0-10926 GCA_947857235.1 Jatropha podagrica | reverse complement strand
TGAAGCTGAACTTTTGTTTGATATGGCAGAGATGGCATGTCTCACCGGCAGACAGCGAAATGAAGAAGAGTGGTCAAAGCTCTTCATTGATGCTGGTTTCACCAAATATAAAGTTAACTATGTGCTTGGTCCTAGAGCTCTTATTGAGGTTTATCCTTGACCAATTTCCTACTTATCTATTAGAGCTTTGTGTTTGCAACCAAAATGGCTGTGGCCATAGCCATAACAGCCTGCTTAATAAAGTTTATAAGCCCAAAAGCTTTTCAATGTAAGTGTTTGATGGGAGTTTTTTCTTATTGTTAATAAAAAGATTTACCTTTGTTCTTCAAGATCTAAATGTTTTTCGAGGGATGATTTCAAGTGAAAACAATAGAAAATTCAAAATCACAGACAAAACTTCTAAGAAAGTGGAGATAAATACATCACATTGAAGTTAGCATAACCAATCTCACAATCCAATTTCATGAAATTTAAAAGCCATAACAGCATCCTGAATAAAGTTTATAAGCCAAAATAAATAATTGTACCCCTTCAAGGTAGTGTTTGATGAGGCTTTTTTCAAATTTTAAGTAACAAAAACTAATTATAAGATGTAGTAAGCTTCAGAACCATAAATCTAAACAAATCATAGATCTAAACAATTTGGAGTTCTTTTAGAATATAAATCTAAACAATTGCAGTTTGATTTTGCAAGAATTAAATTATTTAGGGAAAACTAGCTGAAAACTCAAAATCTTAAATCATATTTGTAATACATCAAACCATAACTGAGACTTCATTTTTATATTTGTTCAAGAATGCAAATATATAAAGATAAATGGAGAGATATCAGAAGTTGGAGAGCGTATAGAAACAACAAAAAAATCAACGAGAAAAAAAGTAATAAAATAAAAAGGAAAGAGCAGTCGCAGTACCTGTAACTTCAGTGAGATGAAGAAATCGATAAAGGTGTAATCGGCGTCCTGAACAAACTCACTGGCGTTAGATGACGGAAATGAAGGTATAATTGGCAGCGGGATGCTTGAGTTTAGGCTCTTCCTACATCGCAGCTATAGGAAACGGGAGAAGATAGGGAAAAAAAAAATCAAAAAATCAAAAAATAGAAAGAGGAAGGAATATAATAGCCAGGCGACTGAAACCCCTAATTTTTATACCATGATAGAGAAAGGAATATAACATGTGAATGTGATTCGCATGATGCATCATAGAGAGGTTGGACCGCCTCCACTGTAATATTTGATATATTGATTGTAACTGTTATGACTTGAGAGCCTTGGCTGTGAAATGATAAACGTTGCATCATGATATATGAGATTGAAACGCCAAATACATGAATTCACCCTCAATATATCTATTGAATATTTTAATTTTTAAATTTATATTATTAAATATTTTAATTTATAAAATTAAATTAATTAAATATTTATTAAAAAAACTGCAATTTATATAAATTATTATTTGAAACGCCATGTTAATTATATATTTAGTCGATATTTTGTAAATAAAAAGAAAAAAAAATTTAAAATTATTGATTTAGTGTTGAAAAATGAATTATAATATTATCAAAATTTATAAATTTAAATATATGATTAATCATGAATAGAATATTGACCGAGATTGAAATGACATTTGATCCACAAATGATAATGGACTTAGAGGGCCTGCAATTGTTATTGATGATAATGATAATTGTATGTATATGGGCCTGATGCGCGATATGAATGTTCATCATGACCAAGGTAGACAGACGCTTCCTGCAGGCTTTGACAGGCTGTAACGTCCAAGTATTGGTCTGGCCTATGGAAATGGATAGTCAGACTGAGAGTGACGAACCAATCTGATAATAATAATAATAATAATAACTCATTCGAACCAATCTAATTTTTTTAACGTGATGACAGAAATTCTCAAAATGAAAGATTTGACGGTAATAATAATAAATATATGGAAAAAATTAATTTTTTCGAATTTTTAATTTCTTGCTTGATTTTATTATCTTTTCTTTTTAAATTTATTTTTTTTATTTTTAGTTATAAATTAAATTATAAATAACAATATTTATATTTATATATATTTTTAAAGCAAAGAGACGTGACACTGTATCCTTTAAGCATTCTATTTTATCTTGTTTTAGAAATTTTTAGATTTTTTTTATTTTTCTATATTTTAATTAAATAGTTATATTTTTTTTAATTTTACAATGAATATTTAGATAATAACAATATATTTTTGAAATCTAATCTAATTTAACAATTATTTTATTTTATTTAGTATTTGATTTTTATTTTTAAAATTTAAAATTTTTTAAAAATTCTATTCTATTTTTTTAGAAATTTTTAGTTTTTTTTTTATTTTTCTATATTTTGATTGGATATTTTTTTTTAATTTTAAAATGAATATTTAGATAATAGCTAATCTATTTTAATAAATATTTTATTTTATTCGGTATTCAATTTTTATTTTTCAAAATTTAAAATTTTTTAAAAATAATTTGACTTTTAAAAGTTTTTAATTGAAATTTTTGAAACTTTTTTCTTTATTTTTTATATTTTGATTGGATGATTATATAATATTGACATAATACCAATATATTTTGAAATCTAATCTAATTTATAAATTATTCTATTTTATTTGGTATTTAGTTTTCATTTTTTTCAAAATTTAAAATTTTTTAAAGGTAATTTAGTTTTTGAAAATTTTTTATTTTATATTTATATCTATATATAATCATAGTTATTAGCTTAAATGGATAAGACGATAGTTTTTGCATATATATATATATATAGTTAATTTGTTTTTAATTATATACTACTTGGTTATTGTTTTGCTTTCTTTCTTTTGTTAATTTGTGAAATGTTGAATTTTTTTTATTTTTATATATGGCATCAGTTAGTGTATTTCACACATTTTCTTCCACATTTATAATCTAATTATTATCTCACATGTAAGCATCAATTATCACACTCCTCATCAAACTCAATATTTCTTGGAATCATACATTTTCAATAAGGGCTTTTTACTTCCACTTTCATTCCTACTCAGTAAAGCTTAATTTTACTTAGCGTCCCTGGATTTATACCTCTTTCCCTCTATCGTACCAAACCTTTAAAATGTCCCAATAAAATGAACGTCTTTTAAAATGTAATTATAAAATTTAAAATCCACTTAACCGATTAATTTTTACCGATTGCTCTGTTAGCATATTAAATCATTAAAAAGTTACAACATAATATATGTCATGTCAGCAAATACAAAGTAATATTTTTGGTGAAGCCCTTAAATCACCATGTCTCCCACTTTACCTTTCGCAAAATAGGTTCACAATTTTACTTTTTACCTATTTACTACTGGTGTGAAAAGTGAGAGAGGTAGAGATAAGAGAAGGAGCTATGGAGATAATACAGGCAAAGGAAGCACTAAGCACTATCCTCATGATAAAGAGAGAGAAAACAAACACAATCAAAACCAAGCAGATCTAAAGAGGGCGGAGTGAAGGGTGTTTACCGAAAAAAATGACTACCGATAGATGCTCAAGTAGGCTATGGATTTCTCTGTTCAATTTGTTTTACAAATTCGCTTACATGGTTTAGTGATTTTGATTGTTTTAAGCAATTTTGTTGCTATTTAAAGCTTTCTATTAATCTTCTCTGTTTCCTCCGTAACACAGCTTCAATCCCTACAAACCTTCCTCACATGTAACTCCACAATTCTCTTACCTTGTTAATAGAAGTTCAAAGCGAAAAGCTGATTAAGAATCCTTTTCAAATGGATCACTATATGGCAATTGATTTTAGAGGATTTTTGGACAAAAATATAGTTAGAGACTTTAAATAGGAGAGAGAAAAGATTGATTTTAGAGATAAAAGGACTCTAGTATCCATAATTTTTTTTTTTTATTTGATGACCTGTCATTTATTATGTTGTAACTTTTTAGTGATTTGACATGCCAACAAAGCAACCGGTAAAAATTGACCGGTTTAGTGAATTTTGGATTTTACTGTTACAATTTTAAAAAGACGTTCATTTTATTAGGACGTTTTGAAGGTTAGGTACAATAAAGGAAAAGAGGTATAAGTCCAGGGACGCAGAATAAAATTGAGTCTACTCGATAATAATGTCTAATCGAAATTATATATGATTGAAGTTATACGCTTAAAATTATTATACCTGACTTTGAAGCTGTGATTATCTTTATTAATTTATGTTAATATGAACTCTTTTTATTTTTTAATATAGCTTCAAGCAAAAAAGAAAAATTGTGTATGTGCTAGGTTAATATTAATGTAAACTTTCGCATTTATAACATTATTTCTTTTGATTGTGGTGATGTTAAATGATTTAATTTTATTGTGTAGAAATCTGTCCTTATAGGATTTGTTGAATTTGTCAAATCGTAAAATGAATAGATCATTAAATGCATAATATGGTCATTGTTATATATATATACACTGAAATTTATTGGTTCACATTTAATTAAAATTTTTAAAATTTATCTTCTAATTAGGAGATGTTTTTTTATTAATTTATTAGCAAACGTAATTTATAAATTATAATCTATAGACATTAATAAAATAATCTTTTTTAAAAAATAATAATATAGCAACCCAAGCAATCTGCGGGGCTTCACTTAGTTAATATATAATATTAAATCATGAATTCATGATGTTTTTTAACTAAAATAAATTCATTTATTAAAAGCGGGCTTCACTAAATAAAACTTATTATCTCTATTCCATATCACTTATTACATTTGGAAGGCCAAATCATTAAAAAAAACCCTAATCTTTTTGAGTTATTTCAATTACACCCCAAATGCAATTTTATTCTCCTAATATCTTAAACTTAAAAACTAATTATAATTATACCTTAATTTGAATTGAACACATTTTATTTAATTTTTATAGAACCAACGCTCTCTCATAGTTAACATAACCCAAGCTAGTAGCTAGCAGTTAAACTTATTTTTTTCCTTTTCCTATTCCTTTCCCTTTCCCTTTCCCTTTCCCCCGTCACAACACCTAACCCAGTAAGTCTCATTCTACTTCCAGTTCAAGTTTTTGCAGTCACACGAAAGGAAGAAAACTTCAAATAAATTTTATTTTATTTTATTATTGAGATTATAAATTATATCTCTTTGTCGTTTTTGATTTATTTATTGAAAATATAAAATTGTGATTTTGAAATTATTTATTAGTTGGAGATTATTTCTTTTTTTTTTTTGTTAATTTATTTATTAGAGGTATAAAATTCGTTGCTTTTAAATTATTTGTTTATGATCTTATCATAACAGTAATTTATGATCTTGACATGATAGTAATTTAAAGAAATAAAAGTATTTGTATACACTAAATTCTGATACTCAGTTTAAATAAAAATAATGAGTTTCAACTTAATTGCTTAATTGATATAAGGATGATAATGTTTTAGTTGGACAGTAACAACTCCTGAATCAAATTGATGCAAAGGATTTAGTGTATAAAAGAATTTGAATACATAAAAAATTTAAAAAAAAAAAAAAAAAAAAAATCTATGTGCCTATGTATGAACTTTTCCAACTTCTTCAATTTTGCAAGTTTTGACTATTGAGTCTAAAACTTAATTTATCCATATTATTGAGCAATTAAATTATGGTTTTGAATGATAATGAAGTTTAATTAAATATTTCTCAGAAGCAGTTCAATTTGATTTGTTAAGTGTTTGACACATTAGGTTATATAATATTGTATTAAGTCTTGAAGTTTAATTATTTTTTCTACACTGACCTCTTAAATAATTATTTAAGATAGTGGGGTTATTCTCCTCCAAATATTATTTTAGATGCTTTGGCTTTTACTTCTATTAATATATAATTAAATTTGCATTTTCAAATAAAAAATAATTTATTTACATAAGTAAGTCCTAAAAACAGATATTTTTGAATTCCCTAACTCTGCTAATAGAATTTTACAATCTAAAACCACTAAAATAAATAAATAAAAATTCTAATGTGTGGTATAATAAAATTAAATTATTTAATAAGTTTTAACAATGATATCACTTGCTAATAATGTAATTTTAATAATTATTAGCTATTGATTAAAATTTTAGGTCAAGTGTATAAATCAATCAAATCGAAGGACTTGGCTAATGGTGTTAAATTAGTTTTCAAAATCATTGAAAAAATATAGTTCAAAAGTCAATATATCAACAGCTTTATTGGACATAGTAACCAAAATTTAATACCACGTTGAATGGCTTTTGAAGGGTGTCAAATTAGTTCCTAATGAATCTAACTGTTAATTCAGAAATTAGTTGTGTGACGTCAATATTATTAATATTTTTTACAAAAAAATTTTTATTTAATCATTTATATTATATTATATTATATTATATTATTTTATTTTATCGAGATAAGCAGCGTTAAAATTAAGGAAAAGATTTATCTATATTTAATATATGAGTTTATCTATATATCAAATTAATTACAATATCTTAATTCAAACCACAATATCTCTGAACTTGAAAAAAGAAAAAAAAACAAAATAATAATATTTTTAGATTATTAAAAGAACCCCCATTGCTTAGTTGTACTCCATATTTATATACAAAAACGGACTATTTAAATATCACTTTTGTTTTTCAAAAAAGTTTATATTTAGGGTTTATTTGGTAAAATTAATTGTTTAGTAGTTATTAACAGTTTTAAGTTGTATTCGGTGATAATTTTTTAAGTAGCTTTTAGAGTTTTGATCGATCAAAACACTAAACTGCTTAAATAATAGATACAGATAATAAATAAGAGAATACTAAAGATTCGAGCCATAAAATTTCTTAATTCTAAAAAACGATCCATGAATCCAAATAGAATGACCCCCAATTTTGATGAAAAATTCTTTATTTCACTACAAAAAAATTGCCAATTTGCGACCGACTTATCTGTCGCAAAATCTAAATTGCGACTAAATAATAATAGTCAGTAAAATACTCGTCGCAAAAGTTTTTGTGATGGACATTCATATCGATCGCAAAATTTGCAACAAAAAAATCAGTCGCAAATGGCAATAAATTCAGTCACAAATTGGTAAATAATCGGTCATGCTATATCCGTCACAAATCGGCTGTAATATCTCTCACCTAATAATTGGTCGTAAATTATAATTGGTTGTCGCAAATTGATTGCAATTTTTTCTCACGCAGTTTCAAAATTGATCTCAATACACACACACACACACACACACACACACACACACACACACATACATATATATATATATATATATATATAAAGACATTATCATTCTAACGATCCAAAGAAACATCGTTAACGTATTAAGCTATAAAAACTTAAAAAAAAAAATGAAAATAACAGTTTAAAATGGTCCAAAGTCAAATCTATGATGCCAATCCGATGAAGTAGTCGGAGGATCTCGTGTAGTGTTCTCTGGGTTCACTGTAGTGTCTGGAGGAGTGACTAATGTATCTGTACTATGAGAAATGAAAGATGGCGTCTGAGGCCCGACAATAGAGGACTTGTTGTTTTATGCTTTTTTCTACTGAATCCAACTCAAACTCAATCCACTGCATCAACAATATTAATATAGAACATAAAAATTCAAATTCAAATGAACATCTCAATCTCAATTGAACAATTTTACAATCAATCATTATAGCTGTTAAACTCTCAGAATTTTGAGAGAGAATAATTGTAATTAATCTGATTTTAGTATATATTTAGTATATATATAGTGAAGTCCGAATAAGCCGTATCAAATCAGGATTCCGAATCCTGATTAACTTTCTATTTAGAATTATTTTAGGAGTTTATTATAATTTATTATTCTATGTTAACAGTAATCCCCTATCAATTATTTGATCATTTATGTCCAAATGTAATATTCGTAGAGCGTTTTTTATTTATAACTTATTATAAAATATAAAGAATTTGAACTTCATGAAGAGAGAGTTTTCAATTTGTAGTCTTTTTTACTTAGTTTTTTTATTTGTTCTTTTATTGTTTGAACATATCATTGTTTAAAATGTTGGGCAATCTAAATATGTTTAGTAAATTATGTTTTCACAATTTAATAATTTATTCAGACTAACGATTTTATCTATAATAAATGTTTTAGGGAGTTTTCGCTTCAATGAATAATGATGATTTATTAATTGTGCCCGTTAAGTTAAATGGTGAAGGTTGTGTACCTCAACTTGTAGATTCAAAAGATTAGGCTAGGTTGTTCAGATTACCTTTGGCGAACTATCCCATTAGATGGAGAAAACTGGACTACTTAGGCACTGCCCCATTGGATGGAGAAAATTGGATCTCTTAGGCCTCTGACGAATTGTCTTATTGGACGGAGAACTATGGACCGCTTAGGCCTCTGGCGAAATATCCGAAAAGATGGACTGTCTATGGGCCGCTTAGGCCTCCGGAGAAATGTTCGAATAGATGGACTGTCTATAGGCCACTTAGTCCTCTGGAGAAATTTCCAACGAATGGACTGTCTATAAGCCGCTTAGGCCTCTAGAGAAATGTCTGAACGGATGGACTATCTATGAGCCGCTTAGGTCTCTGGAAAAATGACCGAACGGATGGACAGAGAAATTTGGGCCGCTTAGGCCTTTGTTGAACTGTATATATATGCTTAAGTCCAAATTTATTAACTTCCATTTTATTGTGCTTCCTGCGCTTTTATCACGATAGAGAGAGTGAAAGTTCAAGGCAACAAATTAATTAATAAGATTGCTTCATTAAATGTGGAGAGAATAAATAAATGTAGTCAACTTATTATTACTGACTGTGGTAACTTACCATCCTCTCACCCACAAAGATAAAATTTATATCATTGCTTTGCTCTTTTGTTCCGTTGCAACAATTAAGGAGCAAAATTTAAAATAAAAATGTCTAGATTATATATAAAAAGAACTTCTGTTAGAGTTTTATATCTTTCATGAACCATAAATGATGCTGACATCATTAGCCTATGATAGTATATATAGGTTTGTTCTTCAATATTCAAGAACAATGGAAAAGGACACCTAGATTTTCCAAGAAAATGAGAAAGCAATGTAATTATGAAAATCTAAGGTTTGCATTTGTGGACAATATTATTGATTTTTCTTTCTAAGAGGTGTTGTCCAACTACAATTCTTTTGATGTATGACTTAATGTTAACTAAATGTTTCAAATTAAATTCTCTCGATATTCTTAAATCAAATTCAAATAAAGGAATTCTTCAATATTCTCAATTTAACCAATGCTACCAACAATAACATTTGTCAATCTTGAAATAAAATTAAATTTTAATAAGCATAAGTGGGAGAAAATTAGAGATTTAATAATGTGCAAAAGGAAAATATGATAAGAATGCAGGAAATTTAGCAAATATGATGAGGGAAATTTAGAACACGGCAGAAATTGAAACCTCACCAAATGAATACAAGGTAAGTTGAAATTTTTATTACCTAATAATAATATTATAGCTTCTTTTGGTCTCACTTCATCTGTAATTTTATTAGAACATTAAATACTAATGACTATTTTACTCTGTATGCAATTTGAAATTGTGACTGAGGGAGTTGACTAAGTGTTCTTTTTTTTTTTTTTTAATGCCATTCATGAGGGAGTTGACTAAGTGTAAAACATGAAGCTTCCCACTTTAAACAAAAGACCAATATTTGCAGTCTATTCCAGTACAAGTCCAAATTGATGAATAACTTTCATGTGAGAGTAGCATAAATTCACATTGTGAATTAGCAAAATCATGTGAACAGACAGAGTTAAATCAGCAAGATTTAGTGAAACTTTGATACTGTATAATGCAAGTAAAATCACATTTAACCAATAACATTTACCAATTGAAAAATGCAGCACCAAGATTACCAAGTCCTGAATAGAACACTGGCACCCAGCAGAAAATAATGTGAAAACAAAAGGCAAATAAGGAGCTTATGATCAAAAGAAATATCAAACTTTGTATTTGGAAATATCGGACGAGAGCTTGGAGGGTTGCATAGCCAAAAAGTGCAGGAATTAGGCTTATTTTCAATTCAGCTTTTTTTTTTTAATTACTTAATTCAGAGCTGCATCTAAACTAAAGTTTTTTTTTTTTTTTTATTTTATCAGCAGTTGGTATTTTATTAAGAATAGATAGAGAAATATTTCTAACTGCAAGAAAATAGGCAAGAGCCATCATGCTCTCCCAAGAAACCCAATGTAAAACCTGTAGGTGAAAGAAACCATGCGTAGAGCCATTTACAGCTGTGTTAATGTTACAAACAAAAAGGAACTGACTTTTAGCTCTATATTTTGGGAAAATTATTATTTCACCCCTGAGTTTTTACCAAATTAATAACTTTGTTCATGTATTTTGGTCAAATTATTCGGACGTCTCTAATATTTGGTTCCGTCTAACAATCTAGTCCTTCCGTCCAAAAATGGCTGATTTTCCGTTAATTTTACATTAAAATGACAAAAATAGCCTTAGGGAAAATTATTATTTCATCCTTGAGTTTTTACCAAATTAATAACTTCGTTCATGTATTTTGGTCAAATTATTCGGACGTCCCTAAGGTTTGGTTCCGTCCAACAATCTAGTCCTTCTGTCCAAAAATAGCTAATTTTCCGTTAATTTTACATTAAAATGACAAAAAAAGCCTTATTATGGGACCCACAAAATAACAAAAACCAAATTTAGAAAATCTCAAAATCCTCTCTCCAAGTTGCAAAAGCAACGACCTCCCTCCCATCCTTTTTAGTTAATTTTTCGACCTCTAAACAGTCGGCGTAAGGTGATTGTCAAACCTTCAGCCGCTGTTAATCACATCATTGGCCTTCCTTCCACTAGTCGAAGCCTTTATAACGCCAGTCGAGGCTCTCCTTCTTGCAGTGCCACCATGCCTTCCAATCTGCTTCTTGCGAGTTCCAGCGACATGAGTGGTAGTAAC
>CANUEP010036906.1:0-20155 GCA_947857235.1 Jatropha podagrica | reverse complement strand
AACGGAAGTACGTAGGCACGTTTGGGATCTAACCCCGAGCGGCAAGTCAAACTGCATGCATAAAGCATCCCATTCAAAGCCCTCTAAAAGAGGCGTACCGAACTACGTTGACTTTGATCTTCCATTCAGACGGAAGTACGTAGGCACGTTTGGGATCTAACCCCGAGCGACAAGTCAAAATTGTCAAAATCAATCATTCACCCTGCAAAGCATTCATTCATAGGTTAGTTTATCAGAATGACATAGTCTCGGGATCCATCTCGGGTTTGCACACCGTGCCTTAACCATTGGGTAATTAATCTAGTAATTAGGTTAATTAAAAATTGGAGTCATTTAGGGTTTTCCTAGTTTACCCTTAAATAATTAAACCAGGTGGCGACTCTCACATTAAATGCATTTCTATCCTTTTTATCATATGCATTTCATACGCATTATGCTATGCATCCGGGGGGTAGGGGTCCACACAAATTGGACAAGCAACATTGTGTAACTTGAAACATATTTGACTACAAAACTCTTCCCTACTACAACTCTTGTGTAAATTTGACACCAAAACTAATGATGTTGCTGCTAAATGTATAACAACATATCTGTAATAAAAATCACCAACAAATTCAACATTCTACATTCAAACCATCATTTACAGCAGGTGACAAAAAGCAAGCAAAAGTATAATAGCAGTAATAATAATCAAATTGGCCACAGATTGCATTCAAAATATCACTTGTATTCCAATAACTCATTATGAGTAGCAATTTTCTATGACAATACAAAAAAATAAAAGGAGCAGCAATTTACTATAATAGTTGAACTTCAAAATATCATCTTGCAGCTTAATGTATTCCAAGAACAAAAAAGCAACAATGTTATAATATTTTGCTGTCAACTACAAAAATGCTGAATAATAGCATATCTAATCTGTATCCAAAAAAGAAAAGTTCAACTTTCAGCCATCATCATATACTCCAGCAGAAACTTCATTCCTATATCACTTCTTTTTGCTTTTATGCAAATAATATGAGACAATGCATGGAAGTCAACAATAATTATACAAAGTAACACATCATTAAGAACATTGTTTAAGTGAATGAGGTGAATGAGGTACCTGAGAGTTTGCAGGTGGGGCCTTTTCACAAGTTCTTTTATTATGTCCAATCTGCTTGCAAATGCAGCACCTAACAGTGCAAGACCTTTTTGCATGTCTAGGCCTCCCAACTTTTCTCTTTAGTGATAGTGGTTTGAGATTGGAAAATTGAGTATCAGAACAGAGGTCATAATATGGTATTGGATGTATAACTCCAAAATAGGTCTTAATGTACCTTTCAATTGTGAAATACTGATGACAAAAATCTTCAATATTATACCTCTTGTATGAAATTGCAAGGCAAGCATGCTTGTAAGGAAGGCCAGATATTGTCCACCAATTGCAAGTGCAAGTCCTCTGTTTCAAATCCACAGCAAATGCAATAGGTCCTTCTAGCACCTCAAACTCTTTTGAATTGGATGGCAACATCCTACACACCCTACTTTCCTTAATCAACTTGTTTAGGCTTTCCTTAAATTTCCTTGCCATGTAGCTGCTCTTGCAAACCTCTTGTATAAGCGGACCATGCACTTCTGTCGTATAGCATCAATCAAATCCACAATTGATTTGGTCCTCAATTTGCCAAGAAAACTATTAAAACTCTTAGACATATTATTAGTGCAGTGTTCACTCTTTGCTTCTGGTGAAAAAGCATGCCTTGCCCAATGACTTACAGGGATGTCCAATAACTACTGTGTTGCCTTGCCTTCATTCTTTTCAGCTATAACTTTCATTTGTTGTATGAAAGCATAGCTGAATGTGGCCTTTGCTGCCATCCAAAACTCCCTTCTTAACATCACTCTAGGAGAATCCTTCTTCAAGTTCATGAGTAGGTGTTGGCAACAATACCTATGTGAAGTATACTCAAAGTTGACCCTTACTGCCTCTAGCAAACCCTGCAAACAAACCATATACTCGCATTTAGTTTTTTTTCAATCACTAAATGCATGAGAATACAAAGTTAAATAAGAGAAGTACCTTTTGTCTGTCGGACATGAAAGTCCAAGGCCTCTCTTCAGTTACAGGTCCAATACATTGCCTCAAACAATCCAAAAAGAAGTTCCATGTTGCTAAACACTCAGACTGAATAACGACAAAAGCTATGGGAAATATACCCTTATTTCCATCAAGGGTAACTGCATCAGCACACATCCACCGAAAGGTCCCTTCAAGTGACATCCATCGAAAGCTCCCTTCAAGTGACATCCATCGAAAGCTCCCTTCAAGTGACATCCATCAAGCCCAATGAAAGGCCTACATCCATCCAAAAATCTCGTCTTCATAGCTTCAAAACATATAAAGATACTTTGAAACACTAAGGGTTCTGCCTCACTATTTCTTGGCATTGCCTCAAATTTAATGAATGTGCCAGGGTTTGGCCTTTGAAGGGAAGCTGCATACTCTTATAACTTGTTGTAACTCTCTACATGACTATCAGATGCTTACTCTTTTGCTGAATTTCTCGCTTTATTCAACTGTCAGTAGTCAGGCTCAATCCCCCATTTTTTCTTCAATTCACTTTGCATAAGTTGATAACTCATCCCAGGATCACTTGCTAACCGATCTGCAAGCTTCTGCATCACCCATTTTGTTGTTGCATTAGGATTTTTGTTACTAGCAGGTCTAATGCAATTATGTTTTGGTTGCAAGGTTTTCACAATAAAGGTTTTGTTGTCAGGTGTCACACTTGCATGGAACCTAAAAGGGCAGCCATCAACTTTACATTTGGCAGTCACTCTAACACTAACATTCTTTATCATGCTTATAAGGTACCCTCCCTTCACAGAATAAACCCTCAAAGCATCCTAATAACTTGTAACATTTCGAAATACTTGAACTACAAAAAAGACAATGTTCCCATCTGCAGGAAGCTCAAACACATTTGAATACAAGTTCTTGAAATGATCTTTCTTCTTTCTCTGCCTCTTCCCTTTAACTATAGGTTCCTCATCATGACTAACAGTAGGAGATTCCTCCTTATCACTTCCTATATCACTTAAACCATCACTGAATTCATGCAGTTCACTGTCATGCTCTGTATCAAATTGATCATCATCTTCATCATGCTCATTGGCATCACTGACTTCATCCTCAAAGCTCTCAGAAAGAACATAATCTTCATCATCAATATAGTCAGCATATGCATCAAGGTCATAAACATTCATAGCCTTTTTGCATGTCTGCTCTCTCTCTCTAAACATATACCTATTTGTGTTAGTTGTCCTTTGGTTTTTGCTTTGCATTATTATGCTGGAACCCTTGCCTAAACCACCTCCTTTAGGTCTACCCCTGCCTCTCCTTTTACCTAATCCCCTTACATGCCCACTATACTCTGTATCTTCCTCTAATATACTATCCCGAACTTTAGCTCCTGATACATGTTTTTTCTTTACTTTCCTTGCTGCCTCATTATCCCTTACTCTTGCCCCTACCCAGTATTGTTTTCAGTCCCTCTTCCTCTATTATTTTACTCCTTACTCACATTTTGCCCATAAACTACTTCAACATCACAATCATCATTATTCACAACCCCATAATTCTCAATCACATCATTTACATCCTCAATGTTAATAATAGTTGCAATATTACCAGCAATTGAGCTCTGTTGTGTTGTTGGTTGCTCAACATTTGCTGGTAATTGTCTATTCACCAACTGCAATGGAATGAAATCAACATCCTTGAACTTCTCGAATATTAACATAACATCACTGTCCTTCTCTATCTTCAAATCACCACATACAATGTCCATAGAACCAAAACTAATACGATGAGCGTTGCAAACATTTCTCATCAACACCACGAAACTCATTTTATCGAGGTTTGCATCATATATATACATTATATCCCCTTTCAAAGAAACTTCTAATGTATGGTATCTCCGAGTAGCCATTTTCAACCAAAACACATAACCCCTGTTTTAGTACAAAACGCACATAACTCAGAAAACGAAAAACAAAGCACATATCACAATTGCAAAAAACTCTAATGTTCATTAACGTATATTCTTTTAAAGAAATTTGTATAAATATGTAAAAAAATAAAAAAAATCCAACATCACATAACCTTACGAAGCAAAATAGTCAAATTTTTAAAGACAAACTCATCTGGGTTTTAGAGAGTTACCAAGAGTTGTTTGACTTATTACGAAATAAACTGTGACGCGTCGATTCTCCTATGACCACGACACTTTCAGGTACAATGGTCACACAATCTTTCTTTTCCTTTTCAATTGATCAAAAGCTTCTCTCACACTTTAGAGCAAACTGAGTTCTCGTTTGTTGTTTCTTTTCAATCAACAATGGAGTGTGACTTTTGATTTTCCCTCCACAACGTTAGAGTAGTTAAACTAGGGTACTTTGGTCTTTTTCATGTTAAAATTTAGAGTATTTTTGTCTTTTATATTGGGATCAACGACAAAAGGGTAAGAAAATGGATGGAAGGACCTCATTATATAATGTAGTTAAACCTTGGGGACTACTAAATAATGTTAAAAAAATGTAGGGATAAGTTAATTAATTTGGTCAAATGCCAGAGACTGCCTAATTATTTCCTTCCAAAATAATAATGACTGATGCAGGATGACATAATTACCCTCACAAGATAAATGCAGTCGTTTTATATCATAAGGCTATATTTGGAAAAAAAAATAGAAAATTGAATGCAATAGGAATAAGAATTTGAATTGCTTGTCCACGACTTTGCACGCAAAATGAAATGGATAATTATAAATTTAGGTGCGGTTTGTTATTAAGTTTGTTATAAACTTGTTGTTTTTCGTTTTTTCGTTTGTTATAAACTTGTTTGTTTAAAATTATTTAATTTTTTTCTATATATTCTTTTAAAAATATAATTTTTATTAAACTACAAATAGTAATTTATGTAATTTGTTTTCTAAAAGGACTATGTTTTCTATTTTTAATTTTACATTCTCTTTTTTTATATGATTTATCTTCATAAAGTTATTATTATTATAATTATTTTTATAGATATCATTTATTGATCCAAAATAAACAAGCGGATAGTTTTATTTCTATTAAAATTTTTTATTTTTTAAAATTTATCTATTTAGTGTTATTTTTATATTTATTATTATTATTTTCTCTATCTATAAAAATTTAAGGTCATTTAACATTATTTGCTTAGGCTTAATTAAAAATTTAGCATCTAAACATAAAATTTTTTTATTTTAGTTTATAATCAAGTATTTAAATCGATTAATTTTTTTCTATCATGTTTGATTAATCCGGGTCCGTTTGGAATAAATGAATTCAATGAAATTTTGTGAAATTCATTTAGAAATCTATATTTTCGCGTTTGGAATGAAAAAAATATAGATTTCAATTCTAGCAATCCAATTCCATGAAATTTAATATAATTACACCAAATTTCACAAAAATCGGTGAAATTTTCAAACGAATTCCATAAAACTAAACACTTTAATTTTGTTTTACAAAACTACCCTCTTCTTCTATAAATTTAATTTTTTAATTTTTTTTACTTATTTTACTTAATTATTTTATCAAATTTGATCATAATAATAAATCATTAAATTTTATTTGATAAAACTACCCTTCTGTGGATAGAAGTATTTCCTTTTTTTTCTATTGTTTTGTTTTGTTTTTTTTTTTCTTTTTGGACTCCATAGTTATTAGCGTGAAAGTACAATTTTTATTGAATGAAGGCATTTTATATAAATTAAAGATAATTATTATGATGAATGTTATAATTATTTGATATATTATATTTATATAATTAATTAATTAATTAGTATATAAGGTTATTTGTTTCTTAGTAAAAAAATAACAAGTTATGAAGTTGTATATAATAAATATAAATTGATGTTTATATTGTTGTTATTAGATTATTATGTCAAGGGTATTTTATAAAATAAAGACAAATGAATTCTTTTTAAGAATTCATTCTAAACATAATTTTGTAGAATTTAATTGAATTTTTTACCGTAAATTATAATATAACAAACAATATAAATTCAATTGTAAATGAATTCTATAACTATTATTTATTTGTTTCAAACGGACTGTAAATGTCTAAATCCGAGTTTGCTCTATAAATGCCATGTCCGAAATTGTCTTTATAGTTAATACTCTTTTCTTCAGATACGAAAACTTCCAAACATTATTAAAGACCAAGAAAACAAACAAAAGTGAATCATGCAAAAGCCATTACCAACAAAGTGAACCCTTGAAATTTCAAAAGCTAATTAACTAAAACAAATAGATAAATAAAATAGAAAAAAAGAAAAAATGAAACCTTTAGCAAAATTGTTGTTTCCTGCTTACTGTCGTTTTTCCTTTAGTGTCTGTTTTTAGTTTTTACTCTCTTCAAACTTTACCAAAAGAAAAAAAATATTAAAAAACTTATTTCTATGGAGTCACATGAAGATTAAAAAAAACTTATTTTTTTTTATCTTAAACGAAGGCAGGGGTTTTGACGGAACTTCACCTTTAAAATAATATAAAATAATTTTCAAGATTTCTTTTATATGATATAAAAAAAATAAACTATATAATTTTGATTAAAATAATGAATAAGACGAGAATATCTATTTTTTGGACGAAACGGGCGGATTGTACAAAACGGTTTTAATCAAAGAAAAACGGTTTTAATCAAAGAATTTCGTGATTGGATCGGGATAAGACTATCAAATTTATGTCGGATTTTTTTTAGACAAAAAGATTTGGAATGATTTTTAATTTAGCAATAAATTACAACACTAAAGAAAAAGAACCTAAACATTAAGAAACCATTACAAAATGTAGCAAAAAGAACTTAAAACTGAATTATTCACATATAAATCAGTATTACAAACTCCGAAAACGCCATTTTGCATCTACCTGAGTATGAAAACTCTGTATAACCAATTTTATAAAATCAGAATTCCGAAAAAGTCTTAAAGCATAATCCGTCCTCTGTGTAGTTGAGGTGTCATCTCTCGTGCTAAATGCCTTCAAAATGCATCTTAACAGTTTCAGAAACTCAATTCATAACAGAACAATATTTTCAAATTTACCCTTTACTTAATTCATAGAATCAGTATTTTCAAATGACTTTTAACATTCTTACCCTTCTGGCTAGAGGTGTTTCTTCACACGTCCTTTTACTGCAACCTACCTGTTTGCAAATTTCACATATGACAGTCCCTGGCTTTGTTGCTTGAGCACTTGGTTGAGCTTCTCCTTCTTGTCTCATTCTTTCGGTCTTTAGGTCTTCCAACTTTTCCTTTCAGTTTTGGAGGATGAATGGCATCACATTTTAATCTTGGATCAAGTTGCAGATCAGACAATTGATGTCTTCAAATAAATCTCAACAGTGAGTATCCTTAAACAAAATCTTCAGCATTGTCCCTCATGTACCCAATGCCAACACATTCATGCTTATAAGACAATCTTGATATTTGCCGACTGAGGAAAATGTGGCTGATTTTGGACGGAAGAAGGTGAATATGCGATGGACACATAATTTAGGGAAGCCCCCGTTTGTTTTTAAATATAGGCATATGTTAGTTTGTCAAAGGAATTTATGGAGGTGTTTTCTTTTCCCTATATTTTTTACCGGACTGATCTAGGCTTTGGCTGGCTTTATAAAAATCTGGTCCGGTCAGCTTCGGTCTGAACCCAATCGAGCCCGGCCCATCTGGTCTTCGCATAAGCGACTTCTGAGATAAACTTCGAACCCCTAAGAGACAACACAAGTAGCAATTTGGCTTCTCCTTACTCGTTGGTAGTGCCGAGAAGTTGTTCTGTTGTTGGAAATGGCGAGATCGTCGAGCAAGGACGCCCAAGCTCTCTTTCATTCCCTTCGTTCTGCTTATGCAGCCACTCCTACGGGCCTCAAGGTCTCTCTCTCTCTCTCTCTCTCTCTCTCTCTCTCTACTCGATTATACAAAGCGCAGAACGAATTTGTTAACTGTTCGTTATTTTGTCCGACAGATCATCGATCTTTATGTTGGCTTTGCGATTTTTACTGCTCTAGTTCAGGTATTTTCTTCTCATTTATCTGTTTCTTAACTTTGGTAATGATAACTCATGCATTAGATCTGCTCCATTACATAATCATGCGTTCACAAATGAAATAGAGAAAAAGGAATTCTCTGTATCTGTATTGTGCATTTTTTTTGGTAATTTTCATTTCTTTGCTATATTTAATTACTTGGAAAGAATATGTTGCCATTCTGGAGTCTGTGTTTATTGCAATTTGATCTAATTCATCTTTTTCTTCAGCTCTTTTATCGATTTTATTAATCGATTTCCACTCATGAAATCTTTTCATTCAAATGTTTTTCCCATTTTGAATCGCTCTAAGGCAAATGGCTGTACAAATTTCTTATTTGTTTCTCTCTCTCTTGTAAATTTGTAATTTTTGAAACGGGCATAAGCCTTAGTTAAAATTGTTAAATGTGATGAAAATTCTAAACCTTTTTCCTCTTTCGTTTCTTACCTTTGTGATAAAATTAATGTTCCAGAATCTGATGTTTTGCCTATAACTTTTTAGTAATTGAACTATAAATACCAGGGTCTTTGTTTTGTTTTTTGTATGCTTTCCCAATTGTGCATTTTAATTATTTGGCTGTCTACCTGTTTCTAATGATGGTGGAATCATAAAAAGGGATTAAAGGGTTTTTTTCGCAGAAAACTACTTCTAGGAAATATGAGAAAATTTGTCATAGATCAAAATGAATAAAACGTTCGAACGTGAACTAGGGCACAAAGAAACAAGTCAAGAAATGTGTGGGAGGGAGGAAAGGTTAATTGGAGCCCTACATGGTTGAAACTAGAAGCTAGTAAATTGGGACCAATTTTTTTTTAGCTCTTTGAGCTGATTAGGTGGCTCTATTGCTAATTTTATTGGCAGTGTTAGCATTTTAGATATGGCAAGTTGTCGTCATGTTGACAGAAAGAATTGAAAATCCATAGACAATGGAAGAGTCTGGAAATAGGTATACTTTGTGGATTTTGACAGGATTTGGTTTTAATGGTCCTATTGGTAAAACAATCAAAGGTGATATAGGACAATTTGTAGGAAGTGATTATTAAGGCTGGATATTGCTTTATTTGAAAACTAAAATGAGTAGATGTTTAGGTGAGCTATTAGAGCTTGTATGGAAATAGATTGAAGAAGCCACAATCTAATTAGAAAGGAAGGTTGTGGGTCTGTACAGGCACTATCAATTGTAAAATAAAAGAACTAGGCTTGGCAGTTTCCACCAACTGTCCAGGGCTGAGCCCTGAGATTTGACGGAAGACTTAAAAAGCCACCTACGGATGCTTTTGTAGGCCCAATCATTTTGGATATTGCAATGTGAATGAATATTTACTGACTATTTGTATTTCATTTTATTTTGATTGAAATTAGAACCTTCAAGGAGGAAAAGGAATAAGAGCCATTTGGAATGTACTCCATTTCTACTTTTCGGAATGTGTGTTTCACTAGGAAAATATGATAATTTCATTTGTTTTATTCCTTTAATAGATTTTAGCATATTTATGGTATTTCCACTAAGAAAAAAAAAATCACACTTTTCTCTGGAGTGTGCAGATAATTGAAGTTGAATCTTGTTTCTTTATTGCTAACTTTTCAAAATAATGTGCAATTGAGTCTTTCTTGCTAATTCAAGTGTGTAAAATCTTATTTTTCGTGTGTATTACAACATTTTTCCCCGCACGTATTATTTTATAATATGAATTACTCTTTCCGTCCCAAAAAAAAAATCCATTTTCCTTTTTGGTTTGTTTCAAAATATAGTCTACTTTTCTTTTTTGCATTATAGTTATTTTTTAAATTGTATCTTATTTTCAATAACTCATTAATTTTTATTTATTATTTCAATATAATAATTGCTCATGTATCATTTAAGATGGACATGATAGAAAAGTTATGCATAAAATTGTCCTTTGACTATAATAATTGCTACTTTCTTAATTTGTGTGAAAATAGAAAGTATATTATTTTTTTGGGACGGAGGGAATATGAAATTTGCAACTGCACAAACTAACCACAGTAGTTGAGTTGGGCAGCTGACTTTTTAGCTTTCCTTGCATGGTTTAAAATGGAGTTGGCAAAAGAAACTAAGTTGCAATAGTGTCATTATGTTGGCAGTTGTTCTATACAGTATAGAGTGTTGAATTCTAATAGGATGGAGGGTAAATTCACCAACGGTTGCTGTTATAATAATAGCAATATTTAGTGCAAAATACTGTATTGTATCATTTTGTGGACCTTCAACCTGAAATTGACATGCTTATAACACAATTAATCAACTATAAAAACAAAGTACCATGTATGGCAACGTATAGTGCGAGATACTATATTGTATCATTTGGTTGGTTAACGTTCAACCTGAAATTGACATGCTTACAACATGATTAATTAACTATAAAAACAAAGTACCATGTATACCATTTTATATGCATACACGGACAAAAAAAGTATTAAGGTTAAATTTTTGATCATCAGAAATAATGAATGATAGACTAAAGAAATATTGAGTCAATGTAAGTGTTTGTATTTGATGCGAAAATTAATCATTTATTCATTTAATGTATTGGGTCATGTTGGTTTTCATGTTTGTGACAAAAAATTATTCATGTCTGTTTTGGTCGACCCATATACTGTTCTTTCAATTCTTTGAAATGGTCCAATTATGACCGGTTAAATTGGCACCATGCGCGTTCAGAATGCTCAACAAAAGGTTTCTGCATAAACAAATATGGTGGATGACAGAGTTGTCTTGTTCATCTGTCGCATTTTTACCCATGAGTCCTTACTTTTACATATATCTGTTGTGAAATTGTATTTTCTTTGGCTTTTCTGGTGTACTGTTGTTTTTCTTGTCAATATTACTGGACTTTACATGCAAGAGCTAAAATGCTAGGAGATAAATGTTGAAGGAAACATATTTAATGAGCATAACAAGCAAGGTCATTGAATTGTTGCTAAATGTAATGCATATAACTCGTAATTATGAAGATCTTATTCAAAATTTTATGGAATTGGCACATTATTGTGGAAGTAGATTTTGATGTAGAATGTCTGCTGCACTACCGGCAAATATTTGAGACTATTCATAGCTTTTTCTCCTTGTATAGTGATTAATAATTTGAATGCATCCTTTTTCATTTCAACTGATTGAAATTTCATCACTGATTATGGAGTTCAGATCTGAGACCATTTCAACTTGGTTTTCTGATTGACAGGTGGGTTACATGGCCATTGTTGGATCATTTCCATTCAATTCTTTTCTTTCGGGAGTACTTTCTTGTGTAGGCACAGCAGTCCTTGCTGGTAAGCAGGCAGCACTAGAAAATTAACTCTTTAGTTTATTGGCCTGTTTCAGTTTAAATGGAGAGATTAAGCATGTGAATGAACTTTTATTTATTTTGCCACAGTTTGTCTCCGTATCCAGGTGAACAAAGAAAACAAGGAATTCAAGGTGAGATTGCTTTATGCTTAATCTTATGCGCCCATTAGTTGATGAGAAAATTGAGGAAAATTCAGATTAATGTTCCAAATTTTAGTAGAACCATCTCGCCTTACCTTAATTGAGTTAGTGTGGGTTATTTGTTACCTTTTTCCTGCAATTATGTTTCTACAATCAAGCAGTTGAATGTTTCTTTCACCAAATTGCAGGATTTACCTCCAGAGCGTGCTTTTGCTGATTTTGTTCTCTGCAATTTGGTGCTTCATCTGGTGATTATGAATTTCCTGGGTTAATTTTTATCTATCGTGATCTGCTGGACACACATTCCTTCTTCATCTGTAACTTTGAGATGGTAGTTATGAAATAGTTTGGTCCCGTGAATGCAGCAAATTTTCTTTGGCTAAAGCTTCTAAAATATTCTTACTTAATAGTTTATAATGATGAAACTATATGTTGCTTCGATCAAGCAAACCTTGATTGATTCCTTAGCGGGGAGCATTACATCAGTACCTCTCCCATTTTTTCAACTGAGTGGTTGGCTCAGCTTTTTCTTTATTTACATGGTTGGCCTTGGCCCTTGTCTGGTGAGATATATCTTGAATAGTTGACATTTGACACATCATTGAGCTCTCTGGAGACTCTTCTACTTTTGGTCACATTTTGGACCAACTTACTTGACTAATTAGATAGAAAATTTTTAAAAATTAATCCTTGATGAGATAATCTTACTTTACAAGAATAGCTGCAAACAGAAGTAAGTACAAAATACAAAGTAAATAATACTTCTATTTTTGTATTAGTTAAATTTAATTTTTGTTCGAATAAAATAAAAATTAATTTTGTATTTCGAAACAAAAAAATTTGGAAATTAAAAATATAAAATTGAAACCTGAAACATAAATTTTAAAAATGTAAATTCAAGGCAGAAAACAATGAAAGAGTATAATATTTTGTAGAAATGTTTTTTGAAGCCCATATATTTTCATTTTGTCTAATATTCGGTCTTTCGATCTTATGTTAGCCAATTTGTTAAAATTTCATTTTATGCCAAACTATCCCTTTCTTCACTGTCATTATCATTAAATTTCATCACAATAAGATTAATAGAAAAATCAATAAAATTTATTTTAAATCAAAATCAATAATCAACGAAGCATTCAATCAAAGATCAACAAAATCAAAATAAAAAAAAAAAATTCTTACAATTAGCCACCTCTTTAAGCTAAGGCATCAGGAATTGGCTTTAAATTCTTGTTTATATTATTATAGGGTTTCTCCAGATGGAAGTGGCTTTAACTTTAACCATATTCATGAAATTGATTTGGAGAGACGTTTAATGGCTCCAATCTAGCAGTTTTTGGAAAAAGAAAAAAGTTCTGTGGAATTGTCAATATGTTATGAAATAAGTTGATGTCCTGTATAGATTAAAAATTTGTAATTTTAATTATTGCGAACTCTATCTTCTTGATTAGTGGAGGACACTATTAGAGTTCCACTTGTATAACTATATATATATAGTTATACATCAATAATAACACTCTTATATTTTCTCTCATATTTTGCTCTCTATTTATTCTTTTCTTTTCTCTAGTTTTATGTTATAGATTTCTTTTCTCTAGTTTTATATTATTTTATAACACGTTATCAGCACAATTGTTCTACCGCGATTATTTAAAGGAAGGATTTACGGTTTACAACAATCAAAGTTAAATTGCTCAAAGAGAGAATAATTTTCATTTGATTAAAATTATCAAAGAAATGTCTAATATCAAAGGAAAGTATAATATCAAAGGTATCACAAATAAATACATTCATCGTTGCAAATCCTGCAAAATTGCAAGTTTTTTAATTTTGCAATATTAAAGTTATTGTTATTGTTATTATTATAATTATTGCTATACGTTGAGTATATTATCCATGTACTATAAATTTTGAGAATTGATTTATTAAGATATTATCATTATTATATTTGGAACTATTAGCATTTGATCTAGATTATCAATAATATTTATAGCTTGAATATGCTCTTGAATATAGAGAAAAAAAATTTAAGATATGTTTTGAATTTATTTCATATCATTTTTATCATTTAGCAAAATAAAAGAGATTTTAATGAAAAATCGTGAAGCTCGTCCAACTGGATCTGCTCTATTTCCTGAGGTGAATGGAACCATATATAATAATGGACTTGAGGATAATGAAACCTACATAACTAGAAATGAAACATTCCCTAAAACGAATGCAATAAATGGACATGAGCGTAAATAATAATAAAGAGATATTTGTCATTGAAAATATTAATGAGATTAAAGTTGAAATCATGATTTTAGCAATTATGTTAGCCACATGAGTTATTAAGAATAAATCTCATCACCAAAAGTGGTACAAATAAATGTGGTATATATGGATATTGATTATTTCACACGAAAATTTGGAAAGATAAATTTGGCTTTGGTAGTAAAAAAAAAAGTATTTAAAAGCTCTGGAAGAGTAAGTATTACTATATAGAGGAATAAATTATATGCATAAAGTATTATAAAGATATTTATTAAAATGGATATTATAAGATTGTAAATTGAAAGTTTACAAATCCAATCAGTTGGACCATCCTGATCAATAATGATGTGAAAAAAATAGTCTTTATATGGATATTTATTGAAGAACTAGTAGTTTCTTTAAATCTACTGAATTTTTCATACTTAGTTCGTTCTCAAACTAAATTAATTATTGAGCATCAGCAAGAGTTTAAATTGAACTATTTTTATTTTCTGAAATATATTATAGATAAATTTCTTTGGATATATTATGGATGAATCTAAAAAATAATACATGATTATTGTTAACTTGCAACCTGAAAATTTGCAAAGATTATTATAAATATGCAACTAGAAGTTTGCATGATTATTTGAGTAAATAATTTGATTAAGAACACAATTTTTA
The DNA here is from genome assembly GCA_947857235.1 of Jatropha podagrica. Classification (NCBI taxonomy): domain Eukaryota; kingdom Viridiplantae; phylum Streptophyta; class Magnoliopsida; order Malpighiales; family Euphorbiaceae; genus Jatropha; species Jatropha podagrica. Next base: position 5,693 of record CANUEP010036906.1, on the reverse strand, counting down.
AATTATACTATTAAGACAATTTAAGCTCAGAATGATGTTAAATTTACACATTAGACCTTTAATAACTATGACATATGTTAATTGAAATAATTATAAGGCAATCCGTTGTTACTTTTATTTATGCTCAAAATGATGTAGTATAATCATTTGTTAAATAATTGCAATTAATTGCAAGGATTATTATGAGAACGAAGATTCTTATTTTTTAGAGGGACATGCTATCAAATTTAATGGTACTTATTCGCATCAAATAACATAAGTTAAATGTGCAATATATGTTCTACTTTCTCCACCACAACGCACTAAGATGGGTCCTCAAAAGGAGATTGAAAATATATGTCGGGTATAATCTATAATTAATTAAATATTTAGAACTTTCAAATAAAAAGGTTATATATATATATATTAAATTTGTTAATTGTTATGAATCCCGATATTAGGGGGAGAAAATAAGAGGCTAGAAGAACAAATTGTTGGAAATGAATTATCCTTATTATATTTTGATCCTCATACAAAGCAATTTTAAAAGTTTAAAAAATAATTCATTTGCAAAATATGGCAAATTAGTTGCCAGAAATATTTACTGATCCAAAAGAAGATAATTAAATCTCACATATTAGCTGCAAATTGCTTTTATTATAATTAAAGTCATTAAAGGACAAACTGTCTATATTAATAAATCTATGTCATCTCTAAAATATGGTAGATTAGTTCCAAAAATAAAAAAAGGGCAAATATTTAAGATGGACAAGTTCTAGAAGAGAAAATCTAAAAGAGATTTGACTAATAAATTTTTTGAAAAAACTCAGATAGTTGAAAGGAATAAAAATTATGAGATTTCTATAAATTATGTCATGTCAGGACATGATGGAACCAATATAAAAGAAATATTGACAATCTTTATATAACATAGTGCTTAAAATTGTGCAAAATGATGAGGATATTGAGTTTAGTCAATTGGAGAACATAAACATAACATTGATCGGCTAAAATAGAACGAAACATGTGACATTTAAATTTACTTCAAAGTAAATTTTAAAATTTTATGGGCATCAAGAGATGTCAAGCCAGTAGAATACAAATATGTATTTATGTAAAGTTGAAATGGGGTCATAAGATATAAAACAAACTTATTGTACATATTTTTTTCCACAAAGAACTGACATTGATTATGAGTATAAATACCTTCATAGCGGTGGATACAATTATAATTTGATTAGTCTAGCAATTTACAAAAATTATAAATGCGTCTAGTGAATCAATAACTATCTATTTATATGTTAACTTGATGTAAATATTTATATAAAAATCTCTGAAAGATTCTAGTTGCTTAAAGTATAAAATTAAATTTTCAAAAAATTTATTCAACTAATATTATAGAGCTTCATATAAATTAGTGGATAATGATATTCATAAAGTATTAAAATTTCTTGAAACAACCAAATCGAGACCCTAAGAAATCTGTTCAAAATTTTTGGATGAATTAAAAAAATCTCAATTCATATAGTATAATTGCCTTAATGATATTTATGACTAACAAAATATTATATATTTTATAATTATATTACTTTTATAATATTTTATCATTGAAAGTATACATTTGATGTCTAGTTTATATACTATCATGAGTAAGATGATTTCTTGATTAGTGAACATTTATTGAAATGATATTTTAATACTGTTATGTTTTCATGAATTTTTATAGAGGTACTTGAATATGAATTTATAATTTTTTTGATTTATGAACATTATTAGAACTCTTAAAGGATTTCCAAAAATTATAAATTCTTTAAAGGAATTAATTAAAACGAAAGACATTGGAAATATAAAATTTTATTTCAGCCTGAAGATAAAAAATTTCATAAATGAAATTTTCCCTGTGAGTTTATATATATGACTAAGTTATTCAAATTATTTTATGTGGATAATAATTGGGTTACTTGATAAGAAGATAACAATTTTTCACTTTGCAAGATATTAATGTATCTTGCTACTCATACTTGACTTAATTTTTATAAATTTTATTAGCAAAATATAATTCTTTCTGAATATAAAGAAATTAAATGGAGTTAAACATATATTTTGACATCCCCATGATATGATATATACGAGTTAAAAGAATAGACATCTAAGAGGGAGTGTTATAAAATAAGTAAATGTCCTGTATAGGCTAAAAGTCTGTGGTCTTAATTATTGCAAATTCTATCTTCTTGATTTGTGAAGGACTCTATTAGAGTTCCACTTGTATAAATATATATACGTGGCTTTTTATCAATAACAACACACTCTCGTATTATTTATCATATTTTGCTCTCTATTCTTTCTCTTTTGTATACTTAGTTTTATATTATTTTATATCAAAAAATACATTTTGAATTCTTGACTCTTCTTTTATCATTAATTTAATAGACAAATTGACTAAAATTGGAGGCAGTAACAAAATGTTAGGACAAATAAAAATATATATAGTTTAAAAATTTTTTCTAAAAAAATAGAAATGAAACAATTGTATTTTAATATATATATATATATATATATATATATATATATATATATATATATATATAAAAGGACTAAATAATATCTTTTTGTATATAATATTTCACTAAAGCAGAAGTAAATCGCAATTTTTAAAGTTTAAGTAAAAGTGAAGACCAGTGATTAAGAAAATATATTTATGAAATTATTAAAATTAGTATCGTTGATTATAACATTATTAATATCACTACAAATATTAACGGTTAAGTATGATAAACATTATTAAAATTATTATTACTGGTACTAATATTATTAGTATTATTATAAATATCAACAGTTCAGTATGACCGTTATATTTTGCCTAACATGTTCTTTTCGTTTTACTTTAATAGAAATATTTTATCTATTTATAAAAAAAAAAATCAAAATTAAAAATTTGCTCTTCTTAAAATTAAAAATTCATTGTAAGAAGCATTCTCCTTCAATTCCTTGACATGATCCAACGCTCTCTGAGAGGTCAAGCCAGTGCCGATTCAATTCCTAAGGAAATTCAAGTTTGACGCCTCAACTTTTCTCAAAACGACAGCGTCTCTGCGGAGGTTTACCAGAGTGGATGATTGCAAGAGCTTATAGGGAGGCGAAGACAGGAACAGAGGGCATGAGCTTGAAAAGCGATTCATTCAGACAAAGGAGACAATGCTTTGCCATCTCCAATTCCTTCGCTCGTGTCGATTTCACCACTAAAATCTCCAGTGGAATCATTTCTCGCCTCATTTCACTGCGAGGATGAATTTACGTGTGTTAAATCAGCTCTCAAATGCGCGATCGGGTTGTTACAGGAGAATGCTCTAGTTGGATTCGTGTCATTTGGGACGCAGATGCAGGTTCATGAATTGGGATTTGCAGATATGTCAAAGGTTTATGTTTTTGGTGAGCTCTTGTTGACAGAAAGGGATGCAAAATTGGTTTCCAAATATAGGCGTAACCCGCTCTCATCTTCTGTGCATGTTTGGTTCTACTTTCATCTTCTCATTTCGAGTTAGATGAGGTGTGATGTTTTGCTGTCCCAAAACCAGAACAAGTTCATTTGCAAATCAAAGAATTATTAAAAATAAAAAATAAAAGGGAAAACACAGAAAATGTTTGTTGAACATTTAACTTTAGTGAAAATAATGAATTGATTCATGAGATTTGATCAAACTATTTGACTCGTTTTCGCATTTTTTAAATATTAATTAAGAGTATCTGAAATTTGGTTATGAAGTCATTCATCCATTTTTGTCATTAAAATGGATGAAAAGACAAAATAGCCTCACTATTATGTACAAGAAAAATGGTCATGGTTCTTGGCTCAAGTTGATACAGAATTATTGAGTAATAAATGTTCAGTTTATCTTCATAGAGCCACGTGAAATGTCATTTATATTCTCACTCAAAATTGATAGGTTTTAGAAAGATTTGAAATTTAAATTTAAAATTTGCATATCTCTTCATTAAATAGCCCTAGAAAAAGTAGCAAGTGTAAATTTAAATTTGAAATTTGCATCTCTTTTTATTAAATAGCCCTAGAAAAAAATAGCAAGTGTATTACATTTTTCGATGCACATGTCTTGACTCTGCAACCCTTCTCCACTAAACCCTTTCATTTTTAGTGAGACGAACAAGATGGCCAATGAGGCTGTTGTGATGGTTGACATCCACGCCATTAAATATGGTGCTCTGGTAAATGCCTAGACTTGGTTGCTCTCTATTAACAATTTCTCGGTTATCATGTTGATTTTGTATTTCTTAGTTGATGCTTGCAATTTATGTCTTATATATTTGTATGATTCATTTTTTAATATTTTTCGCAGGGGTTTCCGATTAAGTTCCTCGATTTGGCAACATTAAAGGACCAGTTTGTGTTTCAATTTCGTATGCCCACAAAGGATGTCTGCGGGGTTGTTGTTGAGAGAGCGAGACATGTAGCAATCATGAGGGATGGTATCAAGGAGTTCTTTGCATTTAATGATGTACAAGTAGGATTTAAGTTACATATTGCCTATTGTTGGCCTAAGGACTTCAAAGTACGTATCATGGACCCTAACAGTGATTAGATCAATTACCTAGCCAAGAAAGGGCCATCATCTCCAGTGATTGATGCCGGACAAAAAGGTTTGTCCAGATCTAGTTTTTGCTTTAAAATGGGTTGAATAATAACTTATTTAGTTCGTTTTGTATAATAAATTGTTTATTTGACTGTTATAATCGGTGGAGGGTTATATATACGTTTGTTTGTCTTTTTTTTATTTGTTTTAATTTTGTATTGCCTTTCATTTTTGCTGGTTTAAATTTTGAAAGCGCGCGTTGCTAGTATTTGGATAGGGGAAAGCTCCAACCCATGTCCTGCCCCTTCTCAATTTGAGCCATGGGAGTTCACATATGTGCTACATAGTTCGGGTTGGCGAAATAGAGTGGTAGGTTTGATATCGAGTATAATTTCCATTACCTGCAATGTTATAAGTTCATGTATTAATAGAAATTCATCATGCTTTCAAGAAATTGCTGTCAAAGAAGCACTGGAGAGAATTGGTTTCGAGAAGAGAGATTTTTTCATCAACACAGAAAGTGGCAATGATCTAGACGTGCAAGTTGGCTACGTTTGCCGAATGTTGAAAAGTACCAAGCAAGGTAACCTTCGCTGGAGCACAAGGTTTGAGAACGGATGGGCAAAGTTTGTGGATAGGGTTAAGTTGTAGGAGAATGATGAGTGCATATTTACTCAGGTCGCAATTAACAAATTCTATGTCTCAGCAACTCGCTGTGGTTTGCCAATACTCCAGCAAGAAGTTTAACGTCAACCTTACTATAATGTTTTTTTTATAATGTTATGTATCCATACTTTCTATTTACTTAATTTCTATGAATATGTTATTTGGGATCAAACTCCTTCCAGTTCATTTATCATTTAAATTATTGTGAAAAAAACAATTATTTTTTGGGCCATTTATGTAACAGACTGATTTTCTTTTAGTGTCGGTAATAGTGATTTACCGGTCTGTGAATAGTACCACCGGTCCGGGACTTGGTATTATTTTAGTCCGGAAAAATTATGATGCATAGTTAATATTTTCTTTACTATTTTTGGAGCATGTTTGCATGATTTAGGCGGGTAGAAAATATTTCATAAATATTTTTGGAGAGTTTATGTATTAAATGCATAATATTTCTAGTGT
>CANUEP010036878.1:0-77172 GCA_947857235.1 Jatropha podagrica | reverse complement strand
TATATATATATATATATAAAAAAAAAAGAACACAAAACAAAATGTAAATTACTTGCCACCTTATGGAAATTTAACCACTTCTAATTTGGGATCTAGCTTTAATAAGTGACATAAGACGGTGCTCCGGCACCGAATGTGACATCCGTCGTCTGGTTCTTCGGGATTGGCTGGTGGGTGTTACATCCCGACCTGGCAAACCGATCCTAAGAGGGTGGGTAGAGCAGGGCTCCTAGCGAGCTTCTAGGATGGCAGGCTAGCTAAGGTAGTGGAATGCGGGACACAGGAATGAATCAGATCATATATCGAAAAGTGGGTAATTAATCATCAGAGGCGTCTTTTGGTGGAATGGCTAGAGAGTTAGAAGAACTCCAAGGTTAAGCATGCTCGCTTAACAGAAATCCTAAGATGGGTGACCTCCTACGAAGTTCCCATTTCACCTGCGGGATAAAATCATGCACGTCTTGCTGATCTAATATGGGATGGATCCGACTTGATCCAAAGCGAACAATTCCTCCGGTGGTTGGAGTTAGAGCGTTACAATTTGGTATCAGAGCTTGACCCCCTCTACTAGATATATAGTTCGAGGACGAACCATGCGAAAGCTGGTGGGCCTGTGACATCCCACCCGACAAAGCGATCCTAAGAGGGCGGGTAGAGTAGGGCGCCTAGCGAGCTTCTAGGATGGCAAGCTAGCTAGAGTAGTGGAATGCGAGACGCAGGAATGAATTAGTTCATATATCGAAAAGGGGGTAACTAATCATTAGAAACACTTTTTGGTGGAATGACTGGAGAGTTGGAAGAACTCTAGGGTTAAGCGTGCTCGCTTGACAGAAATCTTAAGATGGGTGACCTCCCTGGGAAGTTCCCACTTCACCTACGGGACAAAATCATGCGAGTCTTGTCGATCAAATATGGGATGGATCCAGCTTGATTCGAAACGGATAATTTCTCTGGTGATTGGAGTCAGGGTGTTACACCAACGCTCTTCAAAGATGCAAGAAATTTTGTACTCTCTTACGATAGGTGCCAGAGGATAGGAAACGTGTCAAGAAGAGACGAAATGCCACTACATAGGATTTTGGAAGTCGAAATATTTGATGTATGGTGCATAGACTTCATGGGACCCTTCCCAACGTCTCACACAAACTAGTACATTTTATTAGCAATCGACTATGTTTCCAAATGGGTTGAAGCTGTTGTCGCACCAACCAATGATGCGAGAGTGGTGATAAAATTCTTGAAAAAATTTATACTCACCAGATATGGAGTGCCGAGATTTCTCATCAGCGATAGAGGAACCCATTTCTATAATCAATCATTTGAAACACTTTTGAAGAAATATGGGGTCAAACATAAAGTAGCAATGCCTTACCATCCATAAACCAATGGACAAGTGGAGATATCAAATCGAGAAATTAAGAGCATCTTGCAGAAGACAGTAAATATTGCAAGAAAAGATTGGGATTTAAAGCAAGATGATGCTCTTTGGGCTTACAGGACAACCTATAAAACTCCAATTGGGATGTCTCCTTTTAGACTTATTTTTGGGAAACCATGTCACCTACCCTTTGAGCTAGAACACAAGGTCTACTGGTCAATAAAAACTTTGAATTTTGACATGAAGGTAGTGGGCAGAAAAAGATTGCTACAATTGAACGAGATGGAAGAATGGATACGGGAATCATACGAAAATGCAAAGATCTTAAAGAAAGGATGAAAGCCAGGCATGATAAGTACATACGGAGAAAGGTTTTCAAAGAAGGAGACCTTGTGCTGTTGTTCAACTCACGTTTACGACTTTTTCCAAAAAAATTGAAATCCCGATGGTCCGATCCTTTTCAAGTAATACGAGTATTCCCTCACGGAGCTGTTGAAGTATGGAGCGAGAATACTAGAAATTTCAAGGTTAAAGGGCAAAGATTAAAGGCCTACTATATCCCAGAAGAACTACAAGGAGAAAAATTTCTCCTTAATTGATCCATTCCAATAATCACCGACGGAGAGGTCAAGCTAATGATCGAAAATTAGCACTTATTGAGAGGCAACTCAAATATAAAAAATATATATAATAATAATAATATATACATATATATAAAAAAAGAAGCGATAAAAAAATATAAATAAATAATAATTTATATATATAATAATATTTATACAATTATCATTTACCTTATTTCCATAAATTTTACTTTACAATATCTATTTAGAATCAATAGTATTATATTTTGAATTTTCTTTAGTTTATTTTATTTTTCCTTTTTCTTTTGTTTTTTTTCTAGCTGTTAGTTAGGATTTGATTTCTTCTTATTTTATTTTATTTTATTTTATTTTATTTTATTCATAATAGTAACATGATTTGAATTTTGTGGACAATGTGTAAGGCTAATGTCATGGGGTATTAAATGAATTTGATAAGGTGGACACTTGTCACGCATGAGAGAATGAGTTACATGGAAAAGGGCACTACATACACGAAAGGACCATCCAACAGATCATCTCGCAAGACATCTTGCCACAACCAACAACAGTTGTACAAAACTACTTTCTAGGTGTGCATTTTCTATTCACTTAAGTGCAAAGTGTCAATTTTTGTTTTCCAATTAATGGACACTTGTTCTGGCATGCAACCTCACATTGAACACTCCACTCACTTCTCTAAAATTCTTTTTGCATGGTATTTATACAAACGTCATTTATAAAAACATCTCATTCAAAAGCCATGCATGTTACTCCTCTTTTCCATTTTCAAACATTTTGAAGAAACCATAGAACCTAGCAACACACCTCTTTCCTTTCCCTTTTCAAGTAATTCCAACAAGTTTATCCCATCACTATTAGTTAAAATGCCACCACATCGAGCTTCTTCTTCAAGACTTGTCTACAAGCGTCGACGCAAATCATCCCCAACAGGTACCTCTAACCCGCTAGACCAGCCATTCCAACTGCAAAATCCAAGTCAACTTCCACCACCAAGAGAATTTCCTCTCACTCGCCCAAAGAGACCAGTGCTGCCAATTAGGTACTTTATTGAGAAACTCCTAGAAAGACTTTGGATTAAGATGAATTCATGGGTATTTTGGAGAGAATTGGATGAAAAACTTTATTTTCAATTAGGTGCAGAACCTATAGAAGATTAACTTTGGAATTCATTTCCACTTTCAAATTTGAGTATGACCATGAGCACCCTGATGCCTTTGGCCAGATTGGCTTTGAAATAAATTTCACTCAATATCTCACCACCATTAGGTTAATAAACCGCCTCTTAGGAACCCCCATTGATGGTCTTAGAGAGCCACCTACAGGATATAATGAGAAAGATGATTGGCTTTTGTTATCAGGAGAAAATTCACCTTTTAAGACCACCTACACAACCAATGCTTTAAGAAGTAAACCTCTTAGGATCCTTCACCGCTTCTTATCTTAAATTCTTTTAGGTTGGCATCAACGTACAAGAAGGATAACTAAAAAGGAGCTTTTGCTCTTATGAGCAACATATAATGGACTTAAAGTAGATGTAGCATTGTTTTTGTGTAGACACTTTGTAAACTTCAACAAGCCTCTCATTTCACTTTAGTTATTAGAGGTATTGTTACCCAAATATGTAAAAGTCTGATTTTTCAATGTTGATAATAGTGATTTACCGGTCTGTGAATAGTACCGTCAGTCCGGGACTTGGTATTATTTCAGTCTGAAAAATTACTATGTGTGTAATATTTTATTTAACATTTTTTAAGCATGTTTGCATGATTTAGACGAGTAGGAAATATTTCATGAATATTTTTTGCGAATTAAGGCATTTAATGAATATTATTTCTAGTGTGATAAATTAAGGAATAAATGAGGAATTATCTTTGTGGAGTTAATTTAATTAATTGGTGGAGTAAATAATAATTGAAAGAAAATTATTTTAGGAATATTTAGAGCCATTGAATGAGATTACTTAGGACTTGATCTTAGCCATTCATTTGGCATAAAATTAGGAAGCAAAATTTGACTTTGCCACCTTAAAGTTTCCACTCATCAACATCAACACTTTCTCTTTCTTCCTTTCTCCATTCTCCATGCCATTTCCATCTTCTTCCTCTTCCTCCATTTTCTTCATTTTCCTACCTCCAAATTACCACCAAACTACCTAATTAAATCATAGAATAGTAATTGAATCTTAAGAATTAAGCAGCAGAAGTTGAAATTGGTGACTAAAAGCAAAGAGAATTGAAGTTGCCATTGAAGCAAGTAAGTTGTGGTTTTTGAGTTTTGTGATTTAACAAGTAGAATTTAAGGTTTAGGCATAGGATTAATGCATTAAATCATGCTCCATTCATTTTCTTTGTTAATTTTTTATTCTAATGGATATTTTTCCTACTTTGAGAAAGTGGGAGAACCTTCAACTAAAGGCAAAGAGAAAGTGCAAGATTAAAGCTTTCTAAGCATATTTAAGCTTGCCTTTAAGGTTAGTGCAATAATATTTCCATTCCTCTTTCAATTTCTTTAAGTTTGTAATTTTTAGGTTTCAAATGTTTTTTGAGAAATTGTGTGAATTGAGTTGGAGCAATGTATTGTGATTGTTTTAATATGATTTTTCATGCTTAATAAGCATAATGGAATGCTTGGAAGAGAAGGAGAGCACTCCCTTCCCCTTTCCCCTTCTTTGGCCAAACCCTTTTTAGAGGAAGGTTTTGATTTTTCTTTATTATTTGTTCTTACTTTTGATTACCTTTGATTGTAAAGGAGTTTTGACATGAATTTCCTTTAAATTAGTGTGGTTATTTTGAAAAGAAATCATTTCCCCATTGTTTTGAAGAAGAGGCCAAACCTTCGTAAGATGAAGGGCCTTGGTGTTTCCTTTATTTTTTAAGCTTGATCCTGATTTAAAAGAGGTTTTTAATGAGTAATTTGATGTTGGTTTAATGCTCTAATTTGAATTCTAATATTTTAGCAATTTTCATGACTTAAAGAAGGTTTTGGAATCATAAAATGAATTTTATGGTTAAGTGTTTAAAGTGATATATTTAATGGTTTTTGAGTTAGTAATTATGGTTTTTGATGGAGGGAACTTTTCCTCCTTTTTTGTCATAAAAAGGCCGAACCTCTATAGTAGGTAAGGCTTGATTTTCATTTCTTTTAAAGCTTGATTTAAGTATTTTGATATCATATGAAGTATATTTGTTTTGGATATGTTCAATTGAGTTTGTTAAGCATGAGAAAAGGAGAATGTGGTGGATTTTTTGTAAGTTGTAAGTTAAGTGATTTTGGAATAATGAGTAATTAAGTGATAAAGTGTTGAGTAAAGAGTTGTGAACCATTAACACGATTATTTGTGAAAGTATAATCTGATTTTGGGCTCTATTGTACATAATTGAAATATACTAAAATGAGATTAATATTGATATATGAGCATGCTCAGGTTATCAACCCATTCTGTTATATGAAAGCTATGATTATATGTTACGGTTATCAGCCCTTATAGATAGGCGAACGCACTTATTATTTGTGGTAGTTCTTGCACAGCCCACGGTTATGTGATATGTGATGGCAGTTTCACAAGCCATGATTATATGAATCTGGTTATATTTCTTTCTATATGTATACGAGCCCTTAATTAAAAATGAAAGTTTATTTCATTATAAAGAATTCGAAGACATATTTGCACTTGTGATATTGTCCTTATTTTTTTTAGTGGATTATGAAATGTTCTATAAAAGTGAATTTCTTATGGTTTTCGAAATATTTGATTTAATTGGCACGTTTTCAATGTTTAATACATATATTTCGATTTGAGTATCTTTTAAAAATATTCAAGATTTATTACTTGGCATTTCTATGTGATAATTATTTAGCACTACTAAATCTTTCACTCAGTGCGTTGATTTTTATCACGCGTAGGTTGTGAACTGTGGGGGCGACTCAAAGACCGAAGGAATAGCATCAGAGTAAAAGTATAAATTTTGGGTAGGCCATGTATTAAAATATGAATTATGGCATGTATAGACTTATTGTAAACAGTATTGAAGTTGTCAATATTGATAATGTAATTAAAGAGTTTGATGGTTATTTAAGTTTAATCTTATTATATTTATGGTGTATGAATGTAATATATTTATTCTTGGAATGAATGGTGTATTAGCATTATAGGACTTATGTGAATGGATACATACATTTAGAAGTGCTGCGTGTTTTTGAGTTGATTGGAGTTTTGGGGATTGGACAAGAATTTTTATTGGAAGTGTATATATTTTCTTTGTGTGGCAAGTAAATTTTTAGGGGAAACTCTTGCAAATTTTTCATAGGAATTTTCTTAAATATTATTTTTAAATTTTAATTACTTTCCTCCTTATGGAAACCTAGATACTTTCAATAAATGATCTGGAGTTATTAAGTAAGATAAGACGGTGCTCCAGCACTGAATGTGGCACTCGTCGTTTGGTCCTCCAGGATTGGGCAGCGGGTGTTACAAAATAGCCATGGGTTACAATGTGTTTGATGATGGATAGGCAGAACGCCCTATTTGAAATATTAAAAAAAAAGAAATTCACCATGAGCTCTCCTGTTAACATGAAAATAGTCGCTAAACATGAGGGATATTTTTCTTTTTAGCTAAGAATGGTGACTTATAAGGAGATCCATAGCATGTGTAGGTGAGGAAATGAGTGATGTGGCTGTTGAAACATCAAAAGATGAAGAAGAGAGCGACGAAGCTATTGAAGAAGAAGAATTAGAAGATGAATTGGTCATGCATGGCACATTTAGTCAACCACCAGAACATTTAGAGGAAGAATAGGACCCTGAAGAGGACCTTCCTACTGGAAATTGAACGGACAGTTCCTATTATCCATGAAAGTGTTCACCCTTCGACCAACTCTGATAATGCCACTATCATCCATTTGGAAAGTGTCGAAGCTAAGATTGATCGCCTATTGGTCCTCATGCATCAACTCATAGATTCCCAAGGATTGAGCCCTAGAGTCCCTACCCTTCCTTGACTAATATCACTGCCCTTCACACTCTTTAGTTACCTTATGCTTAGATGAAACCTAGGACATGGTCTATGTACATATTTGCTAGACCATATTTTCCTAAAAAATTATTTTGTGTATATATTTCCTAGGTTGATGTGGATATCATAAAATAATATGAATATGTTTATTTTCTTATAATTTTTATGATTTATTTTCTCATTTATCTCTGTGAAAATGCATGAATAAAATGGTGAAAATGGCTTCAAAATTTCCTTTTCTCAAGATAGACCAGTTTTGGATCATCAGTTCGAAACGATCAACAAAATGACCTTCTCACTGATCGTTTCGACTAGCGCAAATCCTTCCATTTAAAACGTAGACTTTGAACCCACTCCTTCAATTTTCAGTAATGGGCCTCTACCCAAACCAACCCATACCAGCCCATTTCCTTTGCATTAAAGCCCACCAAATCTTTTAACCTTAATCCTCTTTCTCTTCTCATAAAACCATAAGCCCAACTTCAAAACCCACCAAACTTAAACCCCTCTTTTAAACACTAACCCATTTCAATTAAACCCCAACCACTACAATCCCAAAATTAATTCAAATTTCCCTAAAATTACTCCATAACCACCATTCTTCACCAAACCCAAACGCCCACCACAAACCACCCCTTTCACATTGTTTCACCCTTCCTCCCCACGTTGCAAGCACTCTCTTCCAGCCACTACCACCATGCCATGGATAGAGTCAAGCTCCCTAGTGTCCCCGCCGGTCAGCTCACTGTCTGCCGAACCCAATCCCATGGACCACCATCTCCTCCACGCCAACCTTCACCTCAGCCATCACCTTCACCCGAACAAGCTCCATCATCCCCACCATCTCCTCCACACACAACTGAACCTTCCACCTCCAGAAAGAGAAAGCGCGATGTCACTAGAGAGGAACAAAGAGCAGCTCACCTTAAACGACGTCAGCGCTGTCGGTAGCATCTGTACGAGAAGCTCAAGCATAGAAGCTTCACTTCAACCAGGTATCTAGAATTTCATGCCTTCTCCTCCTTATCCCTTGATTCCCCTTTGCGTGTTCTGTTTAAAACAATGGGATGGGAAAATTTTGTGGCAAACTAATTTCCCTCTTTTAAAGAACTTACTCTTTAGTTTCTAAGTTCCCTTAGGAAAATAAAAATCTAAAAATTTCCAGCCATAGCTTTTCAAATGTTGGGAACAGACATTGCCCTTACCTATGATACCCTTAACTATCACTTGGGTTTCACCAATTGCGAAAATGGTTTCAAAACCATACCCTCTAATTTTAACCCTGAGTTAGCTTGGAATGAACTTTCTTACCGAACCCATAGTTTTGTGGACAAATAGGCTAAATCCAATGAAATCGATAAAGTTATTCTGCAAATTATCCATCGATTCCTTACTAACATTGTTTTTGCCCAAGGCAAAAGTCAAGGACATGTCTCCACTCAAGAGTTGTTCTTTCTCTCTACTTTTCACTGCAACTAGAAAATTTCCCCTACCACTTGGCTTATTGATCACATGTTTCACATTGCTTTTCGACAAAAGGGATTCATTGCTTTTGGCGGGCTTGTAACTGACATTGCGGTTAATTTGAACATGTTCACCCTTGATGACCCACCCTTTGAGCCATTACCTTTAGTCGATAGCATCAATCACAAAACTCTCATTTATGTGGGCTTACTTAAAAAACTCAATGGAGTCTCGGTCTTAATCAATAGAAATGGAGAGCAGCTCGTAATCCCTGAAAATGGCATTCCAATGCAGAGCCTTACCGCTGACCCTACTTCCAATATAGACAACTCGCCAAATGATCTAGCAGAGTCCCTTCAATGCATTATTCTAATGTCATGTCTTCGAGAGCCTACAACGCATTGAGGACAGTATTCACCAGCTAACCAACACCAACCTCCGCCTCTTGCCTGATTCAGAAGACTTGCCATCTCTTTAAGATTGTCTATGTTTTATTTTAGGATTTCAGAACTTTTCGTTTTAATTTCCAATTATGTTTTCATGTTTTTCTATGTATGTGATTTTCACTTTGTTGTCTTTTTAATTTATCACCTGAACTTTTATAGTCTTTAGTCCTTTATTAATCCTTGTTCTTATTTCATTTCCTTTTGATTTTATTTTATACACATGCATGAATATGTTTGTTATTTATGGATTGATTGATACTCACCTTGATATCTTTTTTAGTTTTGTTCAAACTTGAGCATACAGCAGGATTGATGTCCACATTGGGGACAATGTTAAAACTAAGTGTGGGAGGTATGCCTAAACTTGCATTATCTTTATCATTCTCATTTGAAACGATCTCCCAAAGAGCTTCTCACAGGTCATTTCGACATCATACCTTTGCTGTTACTTTCATGGATTTTTCTCTTGAAATTGTCCCAACAAATTTTCAAAATTCATACATTTTTCTGTCTGTTGACTTAATATTACATATTAAGAAGCAAAAAACTTTGATGAATGTGCATAAGATTATTTTCAAAATAGCTCAAATTTGCTCTTGAAATATTAAATCCTTGGTTCATTTTAGGAATGAGAATTGGTCAGGTCCTTAAGCCTTGATTTCTCATTTAAGTGCAAAACCTCTCACTTTGGGATTGTACTTTAAAGACTGAAACTTGCTATTTACCTTCATAATTGTGGAAACTAGAT
The DNA here is from genome assembly GCA_947857235.1 of Jatropha podagrica. Lineage (NCBI taxonomy): Eukaryota > Viridiplantae > Streptophyta > Magnoliopsida > Malpighiales > Euphorbiaceae > Jatropha > Jatropha podagrica. Next base: position 67,520 of record CANUEP010036878.1, on the reverse strand, counting down.
GATATATAAGTAGCATTCAATTTGCCTGAAGAAATGTGTGAAAGGTGTTAAGACACAAATCCTAGAACAAATTTTCCCAAGACTTTAGAAGCAAAATTTTAAAGTTTGCACACTTATAGGAATATGATTCAGACACTTCTTTGAATTTAACTACATTAACCTTCCATCCTACCCTTTAAAGTAAAGCCCTTGTTAGCCCCTTTGAACTTGTATCCATTTTCTTTCAAACATAACTCACATGAAGAACCAAAACTTAAAAAGCCTTTTTGACTATCACCCTTAAGAAAATTATTTCTTTGATTTTTAAGTGACGAACTTAAGGGGATTGAACTACACTATATGAGAGCATTTTCCTTCTCTAAAAAATTACATGAGATGTTCTGTTCAAAAATTTCAAATAAAAGAAGAAGTGAGACCATAGAGAACCATTTGCTAGAAATTGTAATAAGAAGTCTAAAAATCTCAATCAGCAAATGAGACACCGTTGAGAAGGTACAAGTACACAAAAGTTCTCTATATTTCTCTTTCTCTAAAGATCTCCTATTTAAAAAAGAAAAAAAAATGCAAAAATAAAGGGAGAAAGAAAAGGAGAAAGAAAGACAAGAAGCAAAGGAAAAGAACTTTTTGGTGCAAAATATGAAGCTCTTTCGAATGCAATAGTCAAAATCTTCCTTATTTTTTAAACTTTGAAAATCAAAAGAACAATTTCTCACTTTGAGCCTTATTTAAAACTTTTCTTTGATATTAACCCATATTAATCCCCTTTACCCCATTACAACCCTACAAAGACCTGTTGATTCTTTGAAGTTGTGTTTTCTTCATTAATGGAGAAAGTGTTATGAAATTTGCCTATGGAATTTGGAAATTCAATCATAAATCCAACTGTCTATACTTCTAGCACACATTTTTCTCTAAAAGCATGTTTGTATCTTCCTAAAGTACATTTATTTCCACATGTTGAAGTAAATGTTTGAGAACTTGTTAAAAGGAACATGATCTTAGATGAGTGTGTCAAATACTTCTTTGAGCATGATAGAGCTTTAGGATTGATTAATCTCATAATTAAAATTTACCTTGAATTTCAAATGTAAGTGTGAATTGAGCTGAGATTTTTCATTCATTGCATGAAGGACATTTTGCATTTGCTTGAGAATAAGCAACAGTTCAAGTGTTAGAGATTTTGATAACAACAAAATATGCATGTATTTTACTATTTATTTTAATTAAATTTAGCTTCATTTTGAATATTAAAATAATAATAAAAATCTATGTTACATTATTTTCTCTCTTTATTAAATTATCATATAGACTACACTAATATTTGCTATTTTGAGCAAAAATGGACCACATATAACCCATTTACCATCAAACAAAGACAAACAAGGCTATTAAAGCCTTGTAAATAATGAAGTCCTAGCCATGTCCCTGAAAAGCTTGAAAAGCCCCTGCCTAACATTCATAAATTCAAAAAGAATGGTGAAAAGATGATCAACGTGGACAATTGAGAACCAACCACAAAGTGAGCTGTAAAACGACCTCTCACCAGATCGTTTGGATTGAAACATTATAGTTTTGACAAAAGTATTGAATCTAGCATCGTGAGAAGCCTCCTTCAATATTTTGTATTACTTTTTACATGATGGAGAGCAGCTTGACAGGTCAAATTGTGCAAGTTGACATGGGAGACGTGGAGAAACAAAAGCCCATCAAGATCTTCACCTATCAGCCAAAGAAAAGAAGGCAGTTATGTGGAAGAACCTGGACCAAATAAAGAAAGCTTCAAAATGATCTCCTGTCTGGTCGTTTTAACCAAAACTGCAACATTTTGAAGAACCAATGAACCTGGTTCAATTTTATTTGATTATTTTACTGTTTCTTTGACAGCCTTACAGATGCAAGTTGATCAAGTGGACAAAGAGATGATGTGGACCAATGAAGAGCAAGGAAGAAAAGTCTATATAAAGGAGAATGAAAGAAATCAAATGGGTTGGACACATGACAATTCTCTTGTGGCTCTTTGGCACTTGTTGCCGCAAGGAAGCAGAAGAGGAAATTAAGTGGCCAATCACACTTCAGCAAAGAAAATAGAGAGAGAGTCAGTAGGTAGTTAGCATTATTTCAAATACAAAGAAGAGAAAGGAACCACAGACCAAGCTAGGATGTGGGATTCTTGGGCAACCAATTAAAGACCTCGAGTTTGTAATCTATGGCTTTTATTCCTTTTGTGAATTTTATTTGTGTTGATATATTTGTAATAATGCTAGGCTAAATATTTAGATCTAATTATGGGATTTATCTATTAATTTAAAATGTAATTTTGAATAATTTAATTTATATTATATGTTTAATTCCTGATTTAATAGATTGAACTTAGTGCCTGTGAATATGTTAGGATCTCATATTTGCATGACATTAGATCTATTTGAACAGACTGAACAGTTGACAAATTAGATCGAATCTCACATATTAAACCTAGAATTTCTTTCTAAACCTAGAAATAGACTAGGTTCTCTAAGGATAAAAAAATTAACACCAGTTTAATGAATTAAAATTGTGTAGGCTACAAAAATAGAAATGCATAATTTTAATAGTCTATTTGAGCTCGAAAGAGGATTTTGGATACTTTAGGTTAGTTCTCCTTTAGGAATTGACATAACGTTTCAACCATGTTAAGCTACAAAAGTATATGTCATATGGTTATAGCAGTCCAATTGAGCTTGAAAGATGATTTTGGGCATCATAAATTAATTATTCAGAATTTGCATCCAAGAATTAATAGAGACCTCATAACTAGACCAACTCTATAATTATTTGCTGAATCTATCTTTTGATTATTTTCACTTGCTTATTTTAATTAGAATTTATTTAAATGTATGGCATCGTAGTTTATTCCAACTCCATTTAATTTCATCTTCCCAATAATTGTCGAACATAACAAATTAATAGCCTATTCCCCAATCTCTATGAAACGATAATCTTTTTTTATTACTTGCACAACCCGTATACTTGAGAAATGCGAACGTGCTCTCTAAGACCCAGAGAGGCACCACACAACAGGGAGCATTGAACTTGAGGAAGATTTTGATGATACCCAATGATAAATTTAGACTTTTCATCTGTACTGTGTCTTTATTTCATAAGATTTTTATTTGACACACTAAATGAGGAGTTTATCGTCATTTTGGCAAGAGATCAGTTATTGATGAGATTATTGTAGACGCTCAAATTTTGCTCCTAAAAGGTTCAGTGACGATACACCTTTTCCCGTACAAAATGGGATTAGGATTCCCAATCGCTCCGATATGAGATTATCTGCATGTTTAACCATTTTTACTTTTTTGAATCACCGGGTGTTTCGCAATGAAATCAAGCCTAGGAAGCATGTCGGGCTCGCCTGACACACTTCCCGATGCACCATCTCATTTTGCATGCCACGTGGTCTGTTTTAGTAAAAGTCGGCCCGGACCCGTTGTAGGGCCCGACAATGGCATTTTTGCCATGCCAGCCCTGGATGGGTCCACCTCATCCTAAAATGCCTATACACAGACATTGGTGGGTGAGTCTTATGGAGGAATTTTCAGTAGCTTAAGGAAACTCTTGAAATTTCAAAACTCAATCTAAGAAATCAAAGGAAATTATTGTTTCTCTTTGTTCTAAAATTGTGATCCATTGCTTTTTTTTTATCAAAAACCCTTAAGCAAATATTAAAATCCAAAAAAACACATTTTTAATCTTCAATCTCGAATTGTTGGATCAAAGACCAAGAGATTGGGTTTCATCATTCATTTCCATTCAATTTTTAAAGGAATCACCAAGCGGTAGCTTTTGAGAACCTTAAAATCTTTTTTCCCATCTTTTCCTTTTACTTTTTGGCATTTTAAACACTTGTTTTTTGTCTGGTTGTGAGGAAAACCTAAGATCAACTACAAAGGGATTTATGTGCCTCTGTGGCGCGCGGCCTAACTTAGTAGCGTAAGCCACTACATGTGGCGTGTGCCACAGGCATATGGCTCACACCACATGAGTCTAGATTTCCTTATTCTCATCATGTGCATGCCTGAAGCCTTTCTGACCTGGGAAAGGCTCTGCGCCACTATGTATGGCCTGCGCCATAAGCTTGTAGCACACTCCATAGCTCCCTATGGCACAAGGCCCTTTGATTCAAAGGCTCTAAATGTATAAAAATTCAATAAATGTCTAGATTCAGAGATCTAGTGACCCAACTCCCATCCTAAAGGATTTGGTACGCGTATTTGGTGATAAATGGACCAAATTAGTACTAAAATAAGGTTGAGAACTATGATCGATGAATTTGTTCATCTTCATTAAAAGAATCAAATTAGTACCAAAATTAATACTAGATGAACATACCACATGGATATAAAACCAGTGACAACCTTTTTTTTATTTTTAAAAGAATCAAAGTCATCGTATTCATATACATTCTTTGGAGAGAAGAGATAAACTAGGTTTTAAAACATTCATAATGCTATAATGAAAGAAACTTTTAAATGATAAAATCATAGTGAAACTAAAATCCCCAAAACTTTTTAGAAATGAATCGCTTACTGATATGATGAATAAATATTTTGTCGAATAGATTAAAACATAAAAAAAAAGTACTTAAAACGAAGTAATTAGCATGTTTATAATAAAATTTGGGTTTTGGAGACTTTAGAGTTGAGAGTAATTTGAGGCAAAAGCATTTAATAAATAACCATCGGTCAAGGCTTATGACAAATGGGGAAGTAAATATAAGGCAGAAGCACTTAATGAATAACTCTTGATCACAGCTTATGACATATGGTTAAAAAGCTTAAGTGAGTTCATAAGCATTTCCTTAAAGTAAAAGTCAAATATGTTTGAACATTCAGTAACAAAATGAAAGTAGTTTTTCCATAACATCAATATAATGGAACCATATTCCAAAGTTCTTTTTGGAAAGGATTGCATATCATTTACATACATATAAATTAAACCTTTGAATTACAACATAATAAGGTCTTTTATAAATTTATAAATACAAGTGTTTTACATTTGTTTGCTCAAATAAATACATCAACTATTACAAAATTCATATAATACATTATGAGTTTACATGCTTGACTAAATCTTTAAAAATCATTAAAGTGATTGAAAGGCTTATGACCTAAAGTAACTTATTATGACTATAAAACTGAAATGTGTAATTGATAGGTTGAAGATGGATAGTTGAGGATAGAGAAAATTGGAGTTGCAGAGAGAGAGAGAGGTTCGAATGAATTTTCATTTAAAAAAAATTCACATGTTGAATATGTGGCATTATGCGCAATGGATAGATTCAAGTGTTTTAAAAGTAAAAAATTAGGTATTTCTAAATTACAAATTGAAATTGGTATTCTCATTAAATGATTATCAAATAATTCAAATCTTTCCAATGAAATTAAACCTCAAGATGGAGATTGATTTAATGGAGAGCATGTAGGTCTTTATTTTTCTTTTGCCACGTTTGGTTTCACATAATTGGACATTGATAGAAAGACTAAATTCTCAGATAATCTTGACAACTATTTATTAGGTTTACTAAAATTGAAGGATGAATTAGTAAATTAGATCAAATCACATGGCTAACAAGTATTATACGCGAATGTATATGCATCCGTAAATTATTTAAAATTTTCAAATTTTGTAAATAGTTTTAACCATAAATTAACTTTCTTCTCGTAGTATTATGAACTTGACTTTTAATTACAATATTACCCTAATTTTAAATTGTACTCAATTTAATAAATAAAATATTATTTTATTAATATTTATTATAATAAATATTATTTTAATAAATATTAAAATAAAAAATAATATTTATTATAATATTTTATTCATTAAATCAGACTAACTTTAATTACAATATTATCCTAATTTTAAATTATACTCAATTTAATAAATAAAATATATTCCAATAATATTTATTATAAATAAAATAATATTTTATTTATTAAATCAGAATAATTTAAAATTAGAATATTATTGTAATTAAAGAGTTAGATTAGTGTACAATTAAAACTACTCGGGGGGTGGGGAGAGAGAGAGGGGGGTTGAGGTTTATAATGGTTTTGCGGCATCCAGCCTCGTTTGGCTTATGAATTCGCTTAACACAGCGTCGTCGTTTTGTTTAATTGCACTCGAAACGGTAAATTTTTTTTTTTTTTCCCTTGATTTTTCTCGAAACCTCTCGCCACGCCATATGGGTCAGATATTTCTCTGTTCTATATTCCCTCTGCCTGAAATTTCTGATTTGTCTTTCATTTCTATAAACAAAAATTCTCCACCCTTGGCCCTTACATGATAATCATAAAATCTAATATACACCCTCTTAGTTTCACCAACCGTTTCTGCGAAACCCTGGACAAATTTTCATTTTGACCCATCAATGAGCCCTTAATTTTACGTTCCTTATCATCTTACTTTCGGTTGCTTTCCCGCGATAATTTGGACACCATGGCTGCAGTTCTTAGATCCAAACCTGCAAAGGAAGCGACTTCTTTCACAACTTCCCAATTCAGGTGCTTCTTATTCAATTGGGTGCACGCCGGTAGCATGTCTAGCTCTTACTGTACGCACTGGGGTAAATGGGGCGATCATTCTTCCAATACTCCCTATCATTTCACTTCTTTCAAGCCCGTCTCGTTGCGTGCTGAATTCGTCGATAAGGGTACTCAATTTCTGGATAATAGGAAAAGTAGAAGGTATTCAAGTAAGGATTTTGGTGGGAAATGGAACGAGAGATCGAATGCTAGTAATAATAATGGGTCCAATTATGGGGATCCACCGGAGGTGTGGCAACCTCCTGGGGATGGGATTACAACGATTCGGGTAAGCGAATCCGGCGCGAATGTAGTCCGTGGAGGTGGAGGTAGAAATGGGTCTGGATCGAATTCCAAGGATGGGTGCTGGGGTGGATCCAATTTAGGTCAGAATTTTCCAACACCAAAGGAGATTTGTAAGGGTCTGGATAAGTTTGTAATTGGACAAGAAAGAGCAAAAAAGGTGAGTGATTGTTTTAGTGGCCTCATTGGTCACTTGGGAGTTTTCGAAAAAATGCGTTGTTTTGTCTCTTAAATGCTTACACTGTTACTACATATATGTTTGGTTTAAATTGGGGAACTCTTATATAGAATGCGAAGTAGAATGTGAAGAATATGGCACTTTTAGAATAATTCGTTTAGTTCTTTACTTAATTACGTTTTTATAGTGAGTTTGTTGTTTACCTTTTTTTTTCTGTAAACTTTTTGGTTACACTGGATTTCTTAATAAAGCATTGAAAATATGCTTCTTTAGTTTCATTGAAACCTCTGTCAGTGAAGAAGGCTTTGAATGCCAATGTGCATATGAAAGTTACAGGCTTTCCTTCTTTTCTTTCTAACATTTTTTTTTAATTAAGAGATGAGGAATGGAGTCTCCCTATTAGATTGACATTGTAATCGTACATAATGTGCAAATTGCAATTCATTATGAATTTTTTTTAATCTATATTTCTATCTTTATTTAAATCTTGTTGTTCATAATCTATAATTTTATGCTCGTTAGAACATCATGCAATCCATAACCACATATTTGCGGAATTATCAGTATCATTTTTTAATATCTATTCCCACGTTTTTACATGCCCCTATTACTATTTTCTAATTGTATACCTTCCTAAACAGGTGCTTTCTGTTGCAGTTTACAATCATTATAAGAGAATCTATCATGATTTGATTCAAAAGTGGTCAGTTATATACCTTTACTACATGCATAACTTATTCCATTGTTTTTTTCCTTTGTCACATGTTTACAACTAGAAAAGATGCAAGTTGATCATCAGTTAGACATGAAGACTATCTAACATTTTTTTGCCGCTTGTGACAAATATATGCAAGATTTTGCCATCCTTTGAAACTTGCTTTTTGTTAGCTGAATGACAACAATTCACGTTAATAATGTTTATTTTTTATGTCACTTAAATTGCTAGTTTTTTTAGTTTTTGCCTTAGCTTTCTCATGGCTGGCCTAGGGAAAGAAAATAATGCATTTTTTGTTAGCAACTAAATTTTCATCTTGCTTAGTTTGAAAAAGGAAAAGAGAGGGTAATATGTAGTGAACCAGAAAATAGAGGACCTATTCAGCAATATTAGTTATTATAATAATTGTCAGCTGTTGTAGTAGCTAAATATTAGTTGTCAGCAGTTAGCTGTTTGGATAATAGTTTAAGGTATAAGCGTTTGATAGAAATAGCTGTTGGATTAGTTTTTAATATAAAATAATTTTAAAAAAATTTGAATTAATTGTTGTGAAAGCTAAATGTTAAGAGAAATAATATTTCACAAACACTCCCTTTACCTCCAAATGCTACTATAGATATTACATCATTGAACAATATGATAGTGTTTTGACTTTAGGAAAAATGTTAAACATTATATTAAAAGTTGTTGCGAACAAGGCCAAAATCACCTAGGATGCTTGTGCCCGCAATAAATTGTAGAGCCATTCATTGACACAAGTAGGATATCTATCCCTTAACCTTCTTGATAACAAGATTTAATATTTTAGTAGGGTTAGTATGTCTTTGAGCTGTAATAGTACCTGACTTGGTGACTTCCATAGTTGTTAGAGGCGTGCTTTAGGCTCAATGCTCACCAAGAGCTAGTTCTGGTGCCCTATTATGATCAAGAGGTGACCTAATTGAGGTGTGTTATTGTATAGGTGCAATACTTTCTCTAGGCTCAAGGCAGAATATAGGCATGCCTCTATTATATGTCTACTGCCACAATCTACTCTCCCAATTTACTTGATGTTTTTTCCCATTTATATATCATAGATATAAGGTTTACTATACTAGTTTGTGGTGTATTATGATACTCCAAATTAAATTGGAAGTCACAGTGAAGGACAAAGAAAAGGACCACAATGTACCATTGGCATTTCTAACTGAAAATAGTGCCAAAGAAGGGAAAACGATGGTTGTAGACAGTGTTTCCAAGGTCCATTTCAACCTCTCTCTCTCTCTCTCTCTCTCTCTCTTGATTCTTTTGCTCTTCAATTAGGATACTCTGTATTTTGCTTTCCCTTTTTTCTTCCCCCCTTCTCTCTCTCTCTCTCTCTCTCTCTCTCTCTCTCTCTCTCTCTCTCCCTTTGCCTATTTCATTTTTTCCACTTGTTTCTTTCAATTGCAGTCTAAGAGACTAGAATACTGTTGCTCTGCACTCAAGAATGTAGGCATTTATATTCTTTTTGTATCAAACATGGATTCTATTTTTTTTATCTTCCTCTATTATTTTAGCAGTTTCTCTTGGCATGGGATCTAGATTGTTATTGTCCTAGCAGCAATATTCCATGTTGTGTTAACATTCACTGTTAAATGCCAAAGGAAGGAGTATTGACTGCATAGTAATTGTTACAAATGTAACAATGCATTTTCTAGAAAACTCTATTTCTTTTGTGCTTCTCTCAAAGGTGTGTCGCCTTGTGCTTTTAGCAATGATGAGAAGTGCAGATAAAGTTTGATGACTACAAAACTAACATTGACAGATTGACTGCATTTTCTTTGCCTCTGCGTTGCTATTTGCTAAATTTAGTTTTTTGTTTCATGCATCTGCCCCATGGCAGTCCTTTCTCTTATGATAAGAGCAAATAGCCCCACTCAGCTGTGCCCTTTTCTTTGTAACATTTAGATGGCGCACATATTATTGTTGGATAAGGGGGTCACTAACTAGGATTTGCATTAACACTTTCGAGTAACAATATTGCCATTCATTGTGTTCATCACAAGAATTGTTGACTTCTAACATGTTTATTACAACTTGGGAAGTTAGGTCTGCAGGAGATTCACGGGACAGCAAAGCAGAAGCTATGAATGATGATGGAGTAGAACTTGAGAAAAGTAATATTCTTCTAATGGGGCCAACAGGCTCAGGTAATTTGTCGTTATCCATATTGTATCCTTTTCCTTTTCTATATAACTTCAGAACTTGAATTATGTTATTTCCTGAAATCTGGAAGCCTGGAGGTATCTTGTCAATTTGAGATGTCTCCATACCATCTTTAGATGGTGTATTGAAGGAGAATATATGTTGTTAATTCTGTCGGTGGATGAATATATATTGCTTGCTGTCTTTGATCACTCTTGAAATTTAGGATCAAGATTTCCATTTTGCTGCTTTTTTTTATAATGGTATAATTTTTGTCTTAACTAATATCAAATAATAATAGTGGACATTCTATGAAGGGCTAATCCCATATAGTGCTATCTCCTACTTTTATTGCTTGTCTATTTGATGGTTGTTTCCTTTAATGTTTTATGAGTGGTGGTGCACTTTTTTTTTCTTTTTTTTCTTGTCTCTAAATTGTGGTGTCACGAAGTCAGACTGATTGTCATTCACACTGTTGTTTGTTGGTCTCACTTTTTTGCTGTTTCTAACGCCATTTCAAGGACAGGGAAGACTTTACTTGCCAAAACCTTGGCCCGGTTTGTGAATGTCCCCTTTGTTATTGCAGATGCTACTACATTAACACAGGCAAGTTAATCATTTTCATTTCTTTATTTTTGTGATCTTTTATGATATGTACCTTTTATGCTTTGCTCTCATCTTTTTGTGGGCTTTGTTAAAAAGATTGGTAGAGTTCTTTAACTAGAATATTTTTTTTATGATTATTCTTTACGATTGCATTTCCTCTACAATTCTTGGTGTGAACTTTGGCTGCTTAGCTTTGTGCATCATAATATATACTATAGCAAGTAATTTTTCATGTTCCTTGAAATGCTATGTACAGGCAGGGTATGTGGGGGAAGACGTGGAATCAATATTGTACAAGCTACTTTTGGTAGGTTCATACAGCCCTAAGTTTCTTCTTGTTTCAAGGCGTACTTCATTGTCAAAAACTTGTGTATGTCGGCAGTGACACATATCCTGTTTTATTTTTGTTGTATTATTTGTCTTATTGATTGTTTGCTAGTTTTTGTTGGCAGTGACATATATCCTGTTTTATTTTGGTGATCTTGTTTTTTTTACCCAAATTATCTATTCACGAGTATTGAATCAATTCATCTATTGTCAGGTTTCCGAATTTGTAATTCCTTTAGAATCACATTAATTTGGTTTTTAGAGTATAATGTATTCGTAATGGAAGATTTTTTGTTTATTCAGCTATATTGTGGAGTAGCTGTAACTTATAATACTAAATCAGTGATTTAATTGACTCACAGTGACCCATTATCCACTGATTTTAAGTAGCATGTGAAAACTTAGCAAGGCTACTGCTCTTGCTATCAAAACATTAATGCAACTGTATTCTTCTCTGAATAATTTGTTGAACTGTGCATTAGTTCTTACTCTGCATGAGTGGTTATGTTCTTTCTTGCTGTGTCAGGCTGCTGATTATAATGTGGCTGCCGCCCAGCAGGGCATTATATACATAGATGAAGTTGACAAGATCACCAAAAAGGTTTCCTGTGCCATTTTATCTTCTAATCCTAATATTATTTTACTTTTTTCCAAAATTAAATCCTTTCCTTTTTATATTTTGGAAAAGAAAAATCTTTTAACATTCCATTTTTTCTTTTAATTGCAGGCCGAGAGTGTTAACATAAGCAGGGATGTATCAGGTGAGGGTGTTCAGCAAGCACTGTTAAAAATGCTCGAAGGAACGGTATGTGGTTGTTTTGCGTAAGCTCTAGGAAAATTTAGTTTATGATATTTTATGTTGATACTTTGAGCTGACATGATTAAATTGAAGCCATCATATCACCCTTGTACTTTTTGTTTAGAGTATAGCAGGTTGGACTAAATTTTGACCCTTAAGCACGGATGAGCAAATTAGATTATTTAATCATTACTGTTTATTTAGTTGAACTTTGATTTATGAATCAAATGTTTATTATCTTGATTCGTTGCTATATTTTTAGGTTGTCAATGTTCCGGAGAAGGGAGCAAGAAAACATCCAAGAGGTGACAATATTCAGGTAAGGTGAAGAATGGTTTGTAATTCTTGATTCTGTCTGTTTGATGAATTATAGTCATCAGGTTGCAACTTTATGTAGATGATAATATTTTGCTATATTAAGAGATGGTTGAAGACTTAGTCCATCAGCCCAGTCTTATAACTATGATTATTGAGCTTCTGTTGGCACTTGTCTACAACATTTCTTAGTTATTCTCCTTCATGCTCTTTGTATCTTATGCCTTTTTCTCTTGTTCTTGGTTTTTGGCTTTTCCCCACAGATTGATACAAAGGATATTCTTTTCATATGTGGGGGCGCTTTTATTGACCTGGAGAAGACCATTTCAGAAAGGTTTTTCCACCATACAAAAAGTGATTTTTGTCTTTGTGATGAAAATAATGTAACTCATCTTTGAAGGATAAATAATAGTGGTAAATGTATTGCATTTGTTACAGGCGCCAAGATTCCTCCATTGGGTTTGGTGCGCCTGTACGTGCAAACATGAGGACAGGAAGTGTTACAAGTGCAGCTGTAACATCATCTTTATTGGAGACTGTAAGTTCACGCTTCAGATTGAGTCTTTGATACATAAGAAATAGCTGATAGCTTTTCTTTTTCCCTCTTTCCTCCCCCTTCCTGTCAGCTTGCATTTACTGCATGGACTTTTTTGTTTGGCAGGCTGAAAGTAGTGATCTTATATCATATGGTTTGATACCAGAATTTGTTGGAAGATTTCCTGTCCTTGTGAGTTTGTCAGCTCTTACTGAGAATCAACTTGTGCAGGTAACATTTTGAAACGATTTTCTTACAAATAGATATAATTTATGCACCTTTTTCTCCGATGCTGTATGTTCTTGATGCAATCACGGAGGATAGGTAACATAATTTATTAAACATACATCAAGATAATAGACATCTCAATGACTGTTTTGCACCCATATATTTGTTTCATACTGATAACAAGTTTAGATAGAACTTGCTGAAGGTGTTAATTATTTTTCAGAGAGAGGCTAGATCTCAAAAGACATGGAGGGAAATGGTAAATAGGTTCTAGAGGACCTAGAACTTCATGAAACTATAGCTCAAATGGGGTGGAATGCTCCATATATCTAACCCTAACAAACTTGGGACTAAGGCTTAATTGGAATTATTTTTTTATGACAATCATGCAATTGATTTACTTGGCACTATTTATTGTATTTGTGGAAATTTGAAAATTGTCTTGGTCTATGAAGTTTAATTAATGTAATGTTTATGTGGTGTTATTGACTGCTATGATCTTTTTCAGGTTCTGACAGAACCAAAAAATGCCCTTGGGAAGCAATACAAGAAAATGTTTCAATTGAATGGTGTAAGTGTCCTCCTCTTCATAGATAGGTTTTGGGAAATCTATATCAAAATCAGTAGCAAATACTTACTTTCATGCTTATATCTTTACATGGTTATGTGAGTTCCGATGGATTATTTGTCAATTCTCCTTTTTTGTTCTTGTCCCTAAAATGTTATTTTATTTTGAGTCAAGTTTACTTGTCATTTTTGCAGGTTAAGCTACATTTCACAGAAAATGCTTTGAGATTAATTGCTAAGAAAGCTATAACCAAAAATACTGGGGCTCGTGGGTTGCGGGCCATACTGGAAAATATTTTGATGGATTCTATGTATGAGGTATGCTGCTCCTTGCGTATTTTACATTCCTAATTCTGGTGCAAAGAACAGCCTGTGGAATAACAGCTACAAGAGATTTTTTTTTTTTTTTTTTTTTTCTTTAAATGGATTAAGGGGTTTGGATAATAACAGAAGAACTGATACATTTATGTTTATTTGATTCCTGATTTGATTACAAATCAGAACATGTTATAGAGTGGAAAGATGGTTTTCAGTAAAAGCATTTACATTCTCCAAATACCATACTCTTTGTTACATTATCCTGTTATATGAATGTCAATTCAAACAGTATCATATTCTCTACAGTAGTCACGGGTTAAAACTTTGAAGTCTTCCTTCTATGCGTGAATACTACTTTATAAACCACTTGTACCCTTGGGGCTCACCATCTAATTTGTGTAGTTAGTTCAAGCAGCTTCTACTGCCAGAAAGACCACGTGTGGTTCCCACTTTTGACATAGGAGTTGTGCATTGTTGTGTTAAGAGTTGTCAGTAGCTTTTCTCTGTTACTTTCTCGAAGCCTGTTAATCTCATCCACTGACAACCTGTGCACAATTATTTGGTGCTCTTTTAGTTTCATCTTGGTTATGATCTTTTATCCTTCTCCATCTAATAATTCACTTTTTTTTTTTTCTTTCCGTAGATTCCGGATGTCAGAACAGGTGAAGATATCATAGATGCTGTTGTAGTTAATGAAGAGGCAGTAGGAACCAAGGGACGTGGAACTGGAGCCAAGATCCTGTATGGTAAGGGTGCATTCAATCGGTATCTGGCAAAACACGAATTGAAAGACACAGAGGTGCGTATTGGTCGAATGAGTCTTTGATGACTACAATCAATGTTGAACAGATGGGATGGTTGGTGGCTAACAAAGATTTTGTTGGTTTTGTAGACAAGTGCGGATGGGTCGGATGGAGAACCGGAGGTGGAAACAGAGCTTTCTTCCATAGTTGCTAGCATGTAATTTATTGTCATGATCTCAATTTGTGTTGTACCCTTATCCTTGTTTGTACATAATAGGTTCTCGTGAATTTAATAAACTAAATTTGTAGATGCAATTAAAATTTGATTCTGCTGAGTCAGAATCTTGACCCCTAATTGTAGTATTAAATTAATTTATTAATCATGTTGCCCAACCAATGAGCTTCTCGTCGGTTGTTTAGCCATACATGGCTCAATCATTAAAATTATCCCAAAAATTTCAATTTTCTTCTTTTAGTATCTTGAATTTTAATTTTAGTTATACTATCAATTTAATTTTAAATTAAATTTCATTTAATAAATAAAATATTCGATTTACATTTTTTTTTTTGTAAGTTAATTAAAAATTCATTGTATAACAATTTAGGAATTTAAATTTATAAAAAATTAAGTAAAATAATAAATTTTAATCTATATCTATCTATAAATATATATAAAAATAGAGTCTTTTAAGTCTAATATGTCATTTTTTTATTATTTCAAAATGCTTATTTGAAAAAAAAATTAAAAAAAAGGAGAAAAAGTGAGTTTTTACTGATTTTACTATAAAAAAATTAAATTATAAAATTCTTCATTTTCTAATGTTAAGAGATGTATTTGCTTATGTGGCTTTTTTTATTTTTCATTATTTTTATTTCATTAACTAATTAAAAAAAGCTAAATTATAAAATTCTTCATTTTCTATTTTCAACAAATTATTACCCTATAACAATTGATTTTTTTTATTTCTTTTCAATAATTGATAAACTAAATAATAAGTTTATTTTATTAATAATAAACTTATTGCATTCATTATTTGTTCAATTCAACTATATATATTCTTAATTCTTTTACTCATAATAATATATAATTATTAAAAAATAGTGCTATTTAAAATATTTTTAAAAAATAAAATTGTGCATTCCTAGCAATGCGTGGATATCTAACTAATATTCACTCATAATAATATGTAGTTATTAAAAAATAGTGTTATTTAAAATATTTTTAAAAAATAAAATTGTACATTCCGTGCAACGCTTGGATATCTAACTAGTATATATATATATATATGCTGAAACAAAAAGAAAATTCAATGCTAATTTTTCTTCTTTTAGAAATTTTTAAAACTTTATTGTATTTTTCTGTATTATAATTGAATAATTTAAATATTTTAATTAATAATTTATTATAAATTATTTGATATTAAATTATTTAAATTATTGAAATATATCTATATATAACTATCTATTCTAAAATACGTTACTTTAATTTTATTTAAAGTACTGAAGCTTATCAATATATAAGTAGTTATCCTAAAATATATTATTTTAATTGATTACCTAACATTTAGATAGAATTTTCAAATCGAAACACGGTATAATAAATTTATAGGATGGCACTTTTTTTTATTTCTTTGGCTTTTATTTATTTTATTTATTGTTCTAAATTTATTACAGTTTTTATATCCGAGTGTTTGAAGTCGATAAGATTCTACTTTTTATATAATATTTCAAAAAATTAATATTTATTAATAATTTAATAATAATAAACATTAATTTTGAAATCCAATCAAGCTATAAATATTACAAGATATTAGTTATTTCTTCAAATATTTTAAAAAAAATTACGCAATGATTGCTTGAGAATGGACTGAATTGTAATAACCAGCTGCTAAATAGCACCTGATGAAGAAATCACGCCACTAATGAGCTGAATCATCATCTAGTTATCGCATTCCACACAAAGAACATCTACTCCATGTTGCTGTGCCATTTTCAAACCTTCCATAACTGCCTAGGGTTCCGCTATGGGAACCAAACACTGACCAAGTTTGAAAGCAAACTCAGAGCCATCTATCATGACAATTTAAAAGCAGACCTCCACCACAAGAGACAATACTAGTAATTGACTCACCTATGTTGAATTTAAAAAAAGAAGATATAAGAGGAGACTATGAAATCCATTTTACTTTTTTACCAAGCTTAAGCTACGTTAACAGTAACATTTATTTTTATTTTTTTCTTTGAAAATGTATCAGAAGAGAATATCAAATTTATTTTAATTACATTTTTTTACATATTTACTTCTATTTTTATTTTTGTAGCCCTACAATGAAATGGACTATACGGATCTCTGTATTTCTTTTTTTTTTTACTTTTTTTTATAAATATTATAAGAGACTATCAATTTTATTTTATTTATATATTTTGAAAAATTATTTTATTTATTATTTTAAAATTATTTATGAATTGATCTTTGCAGATAAGATTAATAATATTATATTTTTATTTTGAATTGATTAGGTTGATTTCTATTAATAATATTTTTCATGAAGAATATGTGGATAGTTGATTTTAGTAGCATTGGAAGGTAAATTTAATCTACTCCATTGTTTTTCTTTTTTTAATTATTTTTTAAGCTTGATCTCATTATATGTCTGTCTTTTGATCAAGTTTTTGGAGTACATGAAAATGCCAAAGACTTGCATTGTTTTAAAAATTATGCATCATTAAGCTATTAACCTTTCTAGAATGCAAAAAATTATTAAATAATTATAATTTGTTGTGCCTTTGATTCTATGATATTAGAGAACTTGAAAATTACAGTTTGAAGTTTATGTTTAGGCTGATTTGAAAATATAAAAAAGATAAATATTTTTATAAATAAATGGGATAGTAAAAATGTACGGTTAGAGATTGCAAATAAACAAGAGAATACGATTTTATATATATATATATATATATATATATATATATATATATATTACATTAGTCTTTAGGTTCCAAATTTTCTCACTCTTTGAGTTATTATGACAGCTAAGTAAATGTTTTTTTTTTTATGTTTCTCATCTTATGTTTCTTTCCAGATGTATAGTTAATAATTTTCAACTGTATTAATAAATATATATATATATATATATATATACATTCTAACTTGATTTTAGTTTTGGCATATATTTTATATGTAAATTTTTATAATATTCACTTATATAAATATTGACTATTGAATTTGAGCAAGTATCATAATTTGATATACTACGCTTCTATAAAATCATCAAGTGATATATCTAATATGTATAGTTATTGAAACTCATTTAAATTTAAAAATGTTATGGAGTCAAATAAATTTAATTTAGAAGTATTGTGACGTCAGATTAATTTAATTTAGAATTTTTATACTCATATTTAACCTTTTAGATATGCTAAATGAAAATTGAATATTATTAATGAAAAATTGTTATGAAAATATCAATGTTCTGAGAATGGGACCGGTCAGTGAATTGGTGAAGATAGGGGTTCATTGAACCAGAGGGTTCGACCGGATTCAATACAGTTGAACCGAATTTTTATAATTTTTAAATATATTTATTAAATAAAATTGAAAATATAGGTTAAAAAAAGATTTGAACTCAAATAAAAAAAATTTTCAAATTTGAATTTAAAAAAAAATAAAAATTAGTAAACAATTTAAACAAAATAAAATATGAATAAATTTAAAATAAAAAAATTAATTACCATAAAATACATTATTATTTTTCATTTAATTAATATATTAAGATTTGGATTTATAGATAAAAAGACCCAAAGATTAAAAAATTAGTAGGCCTAATTTTTTGGAGGCCCAAATTTAAAAAAAAAATCATTATTTCTGAAAGATACCCAGATTTGAATTGAATCGGTTTTTTATCGGTCCGGTTCATCGATTTTTAGCCTGTTTTTGCTCGATTTTGACCGGTTTTTTCACTGTCCGATTTTTCAGCGCAACCCGGATTGTATTACAGCTCAGTTTCCGGTCGAACCGGCCGATTCGATCTGATTTTTAGAACTATAAAAAATATTCAATTATTTAATTGATGTATTTATTTATTGTACACAAAAAATATATCAAATCAAATACATTGTATAAATCATGAATTATTACACTTCATAACAATATTGATTAAATAAATGGTATTAAATATTTGAGCTTTTATCTAAAAATATTTTTAATTTTAGTATGTATTTATAAATTAGAAGAAATAACAAAAATTATTTAAATAACATATTATAAAGTCTGCACGCGAAGTGCGGATTACGACTAGTTAGTAATAAGCATAAAATATTAATTTAGGTTATTATTTTGTCAGTTTTTAAGCATAGTATTTTATTTATACTTGAATTAAATCTCTTGTAATAATATGTTTTATTCATTACAACATCATTTTATTTTAAGATAATCATTATTTATTGTCAACATTATACAAATAAATAAAAGTATTTTATTTTTCAAATGAATATATCATTTTTTATTTTAATAGTTATATAAAAAATATAAATATTTATTTATTTATAAGCAGTAGCGGTGGTAAATAGTCTAATTTGATCAACAAAAATAAGCTAGATCCTATAAAAATAGTATTTTATTCGTTAAATTATGCAAATTTTGAAATTAAAGTATTATTATAATTAAAATTAAAATTTAGAGTATTAAGAGAACAACATTGGATTTAGAGTACAATCCAAAATATCCATAAAGTTTAGCATATTTTTAAAGATTTAGCTGTGATACATAATACTTGGACCATATTAGTTTTTTTTTTTTTTAAAATTTAATAATTCATTAATAATGAATATAAGTCGAATACATCATAAAAATATTCCTATAAGAATAAGTAATACAAATACAGAAAAATGAAATTTTATGTTTGGAGATGTTTATGATTTTAGATTAATTTTTTAGATAAAAAAATGGTCCCTTTTCAAACGACAAAAGAAACCATTCATAATATTGACTGAATATTGTTTTTGAAAACTTATTACAACTGATATCCGTGTAAGAGTTTTAATATAACAAATTTTAATTGAGGAATAGACCGCACTACTAAATTCCATTAATAAAAAAAACTTATCTAAACTTGAAGATCTGAAATTTTGAACAACAATCAACCAAAAATTCATTTTGTATTTTGAATTGTCAGAGAAATAAATCTAAATAAAAACTTCTCAATAATGAGAAACAACCTCATAAAAGGAGAGAAATAAATAACCCCAGTAAGAGGGTATCTAAAACACTCAATTTGAAATATTAAATTTAAATTTTATTCTAAACGATCATAGATATGAAAATTATTTAAAAGAAAATTAGAGAAAATAAAAAATGATAATGAGGGATAAAAAAAAATACCGCCGACTAAAAAAGATAATTGGCTGTAATTTAAAAATAAAATCTAGAAGGACACAAGAAAAGAGAGGGATAGAGAGAGACGACTACAGTTTTTTTTTTTTTCTTTTTTCACTCAGTAATTGCACCGGAATAGTTTATTACCATAATGAATTGAACTGAAAATTAAATAAATAGGCCAAATCTTGAAAATTAAATAATTATTTATTTTTATTACTCCTTCCATTTTATAAGTTTTATCCTATTTTCCTTTTTTATTTGTCTTAAATTATTATCCTTGTTTTCTTTTTTTAAAAGTGAATATATTTGAAATCTACTATTTTATCTTTATTTAATATATTTTTTTTCAATAAATATGATAATAAAATTAGTATACGTAATCAATTAAATATTGATATAAAAAAATTTAATAGATCACCTTCTAATTTTTCAATAAAATTCTATTTAATTTGATTAAGTTCAAGAACAATATAAAATAGATATATTATTGAAAAAAAAGATGAAGTGAAAATTATAGTTAATCATATTAACTAAAGATGAAGTGAAACTAGAAAATAAGTTATTGGATGAAGGAAGTATTAATTGAGTGATTTTTAATAAAATAAAAAAAAGGGAGAGACAGAAAAAAGCGATTTAAAAAAAAAAAAGAGAAATATGGAAAAATTTCTGAAGCAAGACAAATGGTGCTAAAATGATGAGTATTTCATTTTTCTTTATATATATATATATATATAAAATGATGACTAGCCTTTACTTTAAGAGAGAAATATTTTGGAGTTTATCTATAAATATATAAAACCAGAAACTTAAAAGTTGGTATGACATAAAATTTAAGTTTTAAAGTGCTGAAGTAGCACTAATTTTTCCCTTTTTTTTCTTTCTTTTAGTTTGAACATTAATAGAGGAGAAATTAGTATTTTTAATGGTATGTTTTATTTTTTTTCAATGATTAATAAACTTATTAACATAATTAAATTTTATTTAACTAATAACATTTTTTAGCTACTTTCTCTAATAATACAATTAATAATATTATCGAATAATAATTTTAATATTATTTCAAATTTCAGGATTTTTTTTCTAATCACTATATTTAGATTGACATAAAAATATTATGTTAAAACTATTTACTCATCTAAAGTCTTTAATGTTGAATGAATTATAGATTTCTAATCGCACTAAAATTAGATTAATACATATTAATAATTAAATCGATAAAATTTTTAAATTTTTTATTATCATCAGCGCAACGTGCAGATATATAACTAATTATTTACAAAATTTAAAAAATGAAGGTGAGAAGCTTTTGAATGCTGGAATTTTTTTTTTAAAACTAAATACTACACAACAATTGTTTGGATGAAGTTAAAGTACAACAAGATTTGATTTATAGAGTGTTAATAAAGAAAGGTTTAATACGTTGAAGTATTGGAATTTGTGGTAATAAATATAATTTTGATGGAAACTATTATTTAAGCCTTTTGAATTAAGTAAAATTATTTTTAATTGGATATTAATTCATGGACTTAAAAATATTTTTTTAATAAGATTGTGAGCAAAAAATGGAAAGAAAAAACATTAAAAAAATATATGATTGGGCAAAATTTAGAGTTTTTAAAATTGATAGGAACAATATAAGAAATTATAAATTAAAATTCTCTCCAACACCCCAAAATTGGTGGGTTAAGAGAAGGGAGATTTTTGAGGTTTTCCAAATAATATTCCTTTAAAAGACGTAACTTTACAATTTTTTTTACCTTATCTTACCCTTTACAATTATTATTTAATTCTTCAATTATAATTAATATTCATATTTCAAAATTTAATTACTTAGATTCTATCTATTTTCATAAAATAACTTGCATAAAAATATTTTTCATAATTTTTCATTGTTTAGAACATTTAGAAAAATAATTTAACAAAAATATTTTTCTGATTAAAGAAAAATTTAGTCATTTTTAAGGAAAGCTATTTTCCAATTTTAAGAAAGTAAAACATTTTGCGAATATTGACAAAATTAATATAACTTTATAATTTTATATTTTTTAATTTATTAATTATTAGTAGCCACTGTCATTGATCATTTACCATTCACCACCGGCCACTGCTATCGCTATCGTCACTAGCCACTATCAATCACCAGCTATTTTCATAATTCATCTTTTTTTTTTTTTTCATTCTTCTCATATGTAAGGATAAAAATTTTTAAAATATGAAAATTTTGTTATTGTTAATATTTTTATGGCCTCATGAGTTGAATTTTTTAATAATTTTAATTAATTTTCAATATTACAATTAAATAATGAAAAAAAAATTATTTAAAAATATTTTTTTAAAAAATATTTTTTTAGAAATAAATAGAGTCTTACTTTCACAATTTTATCTTTATTATTATACTAGTGTTTAATTAATCATTTTGTTAATTTCACCGTGAATTTTTTATCTTTAATTTTTTTAAAATAATTAATGTATTTAAGCATAACTAATGCACCAAATTGTAATTTCCTGTTGAAACTATGACAACCAAAAAAGAATTTAGAATGCAAATTCGATTGGATGGTTAGCCTTAGATCTCTCCACCCTCGTTGTTTCTCTTCACAAAGTCTTTGAAGAGAGAGAAAATACATGGACAAATAAGAGAAAAGAGAAGAAAAAGAAAAAGAAAAAAAGAGAAAGGATCCAACCAAGAAAAGAACCTCTTTTTGGTGGAAAAGGAGAGAGAGAGGGAGAAAGAGAGAGGAGTGAAAGGAGTTGTTTGGTTCCTCGGAATCTATCTCTCTTCCTCCTCTCTTTCTTTTCTTAAAATTTTCTCAAGAAAAAACGAAAGGAAAGTAAATCGTAAAATTTTCTCGAGAAAAAAACCGAGGAAAAGCGAAGAAAGATAAAAAAAGAGAGAGACAGAAGAAAGACGAATCTCAGATTGAAAATAATGGAGTTTGATAATATTGAGTGTGTGTCAGCCTCCGATGGATTGGAAGAGGATGAGATTCAAGACTCCTATTTGTATAATCACCATCAATTTTCTCCGTCAAAGCCTCATAGTGCCACCGGAAATAACAATAACGGCATAAACAGCGTTATTGGTCCAACAGCAACCGCGATCACTCCTGCCACTAGTGTCCACGAATTGTTAGAATGCCCTGTTTGCACCAATTCCATGTACCCACCTATCCATCAGGTATTCTCTGATATGTGTGTGTGTGTGTGTGTGTGTCTATATATATATATATATATATATATATGTATATGTATGTTGTTTGCTTATCAGGTTTTGTTTTCCCGTTCTATTTAGGTTATTTTGTTGAATATGGTGAATCCTTAATGGATTTTTATAATTGGGTTTCAAACGCACGGATGGTGATTCTCATTTGTATATGTGCAGGTTTATTATTTGATTAATGGTTTATTTTTTGTTTTGGAGGTCTGTTCATGGAGTTGTTTGAATTTTGAAGCATTACTAGCTTAATTCTGAATAATGGTTTGAACAACCATTTTTGTATACATTGGTATAGGCGTATTGTCAATTGATCAATATCTTGTGGCTTTCAAATTATGTGCTTATGCAGTTATTAGAGAATAGGGAGCAGATGTATAAATATTGGTATGGTAAGGTGTAATGTTGACTTTAGGGCTTGAAATTGTTCTTGTTGCCAATGGCATGCTCGCTAATAAATATAGATGAGCCTTTGATATTGCATATTAATTTGACTATAGTTTTAGATTTGCCTTTCTTGTTTGGTAACTCGTTTTGGGGAAAAGGTCTGCAAAAGATTATCCAATTTTAATGGATATTTCCATCAACCAATCAATATAATTAATCTATCATTCTGATAGGATGCCATGAATTATATACCTTCATTTTTTCTAGGGATGTCCCATATATATCTTGAAATTTCTTATTTTACCATAAAAAACCATTTCCTTATGTGGTCCTAGTAAATTATATATACTGATCTACAGAGTTGAGTTGAACCAATTTATAAGAAACCGTAATAACTATTGCAGTTCCATGCATTCAAATATTTCTCCTCTATGACCCCTACAATAGTTAACCTCACAAGATTCTTGTCCTATTTCTCAATGGATTATGCTTTTGGCTTAGTATGTTATCCCTCTAGTGAAGTCTTTCTTTTTTTTTTTTTTTCGGTTTTTGAATGTACCAATGTCATTTATTTTTGTAGTATTAATAATGATATTGCATAAATTAAAAGAACATAATCTACAAAGTGCATAATTGATAGGAATATCATATTTGGCTGTGCTGCTTGGAAATTGATGAAGCTAAACTATCTGGTTTCATAGATGCATGGGTTGAGTAATATTTTAATAGGTTTTCTTTCCATCAAAAAATCAGGCCATCAACAAGTTGTTATTCACTTATTTCTGTATGCTTATTAAATATGCGCTTCCCTGCATTTAGTCTTTTCCATAGTTATATACTATTTTGTTTGCACAAAAGGTTCATATGTGGTTCTGGTTGAAGTTCAAGATAAATAGAAAATAAAGATGTTTGTCCTATTTTTCGGATATATTTAAGAAGTTAACCTCTTACACCATGTCGCTCTGTCATGAGTAACTTATGACCTCCTATCCTCCTTTATATCTTGGTCTCTTCTTAAAATGCTTGCAATAATATTATAATAACTATTGAATGCAAATGTGAGTGTGAGTAGAATAAAGCATGGCTTCACATGTACTTCTACTAGATCTAAAGTTTAACTATTTCCCTTGCAGTGTCATAATGGACACACACTTTGTTCAACTTGTAAAACAAGAGTGCAAAATAGGTGCCCCACTTGTAGACAGGAGCTTGGAGATATTAGGTGTTTAGCATTGGAGAAGGTGGCTGAGTCACTTGAATTGTCCTGCAAATACTACAACTTGGGATGTCCGGAGATATTTCCATATTACAGTAAACTCAAGCATGAAGCAATTTGCAACTTTAGGCCGTATAGTTGCCCTTATGCTGGATCAGAATGCTGTACTGTTGGAGATATTCCTTTCTTAGTTGCTCATTTGAGGGATGATCACAAGGTGGACATGCACTCAGGATGCACTTTCAACCATCGTTATGTGAAGTCAAATCCCCGTGAAGTGGACAATGCAACTTGGATGCTCACGGTAATTTTAGTATTAACTTTTGGATTTTTTAAGTTGATGGCAAAATCAATAATACCATATGATGCCATGCATGCATGTGTGATTTTATATTGCTGAGATATATCAAGTTCTTAGGTGATAAAATATTTTCCAGATTTTATAATAAATGACCTAACATTTTAGGTCAAAAGTATTTACTTGAGTTCCTTGGATTTAAGAAATGTATGATTTAGTCACTATGGTTTTTTTATTGGAGAAAATTATCATCCTTGATAGATGATATTATGGAATGCTGTTCTACATCCTTTTTTCTTCTGGTTTTTTAATAGGAGAACACTCTGGTCCTTGATAGATGATATTATTATAGAATGCTGTTGTACATCCTTTTTTCTTCTTCTTCCGTTTTTTCATAATTTAACTAAAACTTTGTCAAAGTTTACCTATGAGTTTTTATTTAGTGGTATTGGATATATCTCCATGTTCAACTCTATTCAAAACTAAATTAACAAGAAAAAAATATTTAAGTTTAAAATTTTTACTACAGTTACAATTCTTGAGTTTGCATGTTGCAAAACACTCTAGAATGTGGTATTGTACATAACCTAAATTGCATCATTTTGAAATAGAAAGGACAATAGTTTTTATTACAAGAAACCTAATGGGACAATCCGTGGAATAAAATGTTGAATTAGGTGACAGACATTTCCAACATAAACAATATTTTCATCTTTTAGAATATATTGGGAATATCATTGAGAACATATATTTGTGTGGCTGTAAGAAAAATTAGTTAATCACATTCACATAGCCCTTAAAATGGATAAACTATCGAATATTTTTCTTGATGCATAAAAAATATGACTTGCATATTCATTATGGTTTATGGTCTCACAATTTTTTTCACAACTTCTTAATACATTCTTAATAGTTGAATGGTGGTGACTTTGTTTTAATTTTATCAGGTCTTCCATTGCTATGGTCAATACTTTTGCCTTCACTTTGAGGCCTTCCAACTCGGTATGGCCTCTGTTTACATGGCATTCCTTCGTTTCATGGGTGATGAGACTGAGGCTCGTAACTATAACTACAGCCTTGAGGTTGGAGGAAATGGTAGGAAACTCATTTGGGAGGGTACACCACGAAGTATACGAGATAGCCACAGGAAGGTCAGGGACAGTCACGACGGTCTAATTATTCAACGAAACATGGCGCTTTTCTTTTCTGGAGGGGATAGGAAAGAATTGAAGCTTAGAGTTACTGGGAGGATATGGAAGGAACAGCAAAATACAGATGCTGGTGTGTGTATACCAAACCTCGGTACTTAAAGACTGTTTTTGAGAATATTTTTAAAGATTGTGTTTTGGATTTTCTTGTATTGTAAAAACACGAGCTCTAAGTTTAGAATCCTCAAAATGTCAAGTTCCTTAAAGGCCTTAATGTTTTGATTTTCTGAAAGGGGTTTGCGACTTTATTTATTGAATGGGGTAATTGGTATACTGACAGGGGTTTTAGAATCCATGAGTTTTGTTTTTATCAAATATACTGACACGGACTTCAATTTTTCAAATTATTCTATTTAACTTGTGTAGGGAAAGTACGATTTTATACTTATATTTTGAAATAATTAATTAGTTTGTCCTTATATTTTAAATATTACATGATTTTATCTCTCTATAGTTTATTGCTGATAAACTAAAATACATCTCTGTTCATTTTTTAACATTTTAGTGAAGAAGTCCACGAGAACATTTTAGTGAAGAAGTCCACGAGAAGAACGTTGGTCAAAGGAGAAAGTAAAAATTAGCTTTCCTAATATACCTCTTGGTAACAAAACCTGTGTATTTATGCAAACAAATAAAAAAAAAAAAAAGGCAAAAACAAAATAAAAAAAATCATTTGTTAAAGAGAAAGAGGAAGTCGTTGGCTGAGGTTTGCCATCAAGCAAAGGAGAGTGATGTCGTTTTCGAGTGCGACTAACAGTGGTTGGGACAGAAGATAACGAAACACGACATACATGACATGCAAATATGGGACGGAAGATAACTAAACACGAAATGCAAATGTGGGAAAAGAGTTGACATTAGAATTGCCAAGACAAGCAAAAATAAGAATCACTTGTATTATTACTAGTGTCAAAACAATGAGTGTGGAACTTTTTTGGGTTGGTGTCAGCCAAGAGATTTCTACCATTTTTTTGCTGGTGTAAGCTAGCAAATTTATAAAAAAAAGGATGATTTCTACTTATTATTGAACTATATTTATTGTCCGTCATAAATTGAGAAAAGACCGTGCATTTGATTTTGCTTTCCTTTATGCACAAAAGCCCCAAATTCCTCGTCAATAGTTCATCATTCAATTGCGAATCACATTTTTTTGGGTTTAGAGGTTGGAGTTTGATAGTTGAGTGAGTTTGTTAGTTCAAAGGTCTCACTACACAAAGTTGAAAGATCTTTCCAATATATCTTGGGTTATTTTCGTTTTTCCATAATCACTTAACGGCTAAAACGTTAAAAAATGGATAGAGGTATATTTTAGTTTAACGGTTATAAACTACAAAGATAAGATAATGTAATATTTGAAATATAAGGACAAACTAGTCAATTATGCAAAAATATAGGGATAAAATCGTATTTTTTTCATTTATGTATTATAATCTACTATGCTATAAGTCTACCTAATATTGTAAATGAGTCGAGTCGACTCGTTGAGTTGTTTGAGCTTAGCTTGGAAAAAGTTTGAAAAGTTCAGCCTAAATCAGCCCTAAGCCCGACTCTTTAGCAAATTATTTAATAGTTCGTTGAGCTTTATCGAGTCTTAAGCCTAAAATTTTTCGTGTTTAACTCAAGCCTCAAATTGAGCTCGAGCTGAAAACCTGATAGGTTTGAGCTCGGCTTGGCCTAGTCTATCCCATCATATATAGTTTGCTCCTTTTACAAACTTTTGTCCTCCTTCCATTTTCTATCAATTTTTAGTATCAGTCAAAGGATAAAGTGTAACACCCATTGCCCAGTCCTAAAAGATTAGACGATAAATGTCACATTTAGTGCTAGAGACACTATCCTAACTATTATATAAATCGTATTATGAATTAGAAATAGTTAAGTATTCATATATTTACCATTTTTCATACTTATACAAATCAAAGTTTATACTTACAAAATATATACTTAACATAACTTAAAAGGCTTAAAAACCAAACATAACTTAAAAGGCTTAAAACCAAGTAAAAGAAATGAAAATAAGTCTTTATCACCCTAGTATGATTTGGCCTCCATATGTTCACAAAGGGAGGAAGTATTCCCACCTCAATTAACTTTAGTCTCAAAATGAAAATTACTTATGAAAGCCATTAGAACCTTTACTTATATTTATTTGATCACAAAATTCATTTTACACAATTTAAACATTCTTTAAGTCTTATTTCAAATCATGAAAACTAAAAATACAAGATAGATATTTTAATCACAACACAATTACTTATCAATCATTACTTAAAAGAGCATAAACAAGTAAAGTAAACAAATGAAACTCAAGGCCCTTTCTCTATGGAAGATTTGGCTTCTCTTGGTGATTTAGGAGGAGATATTTTCCTCTTCAAATAATCACAATTCCCAAGCCAAAAACACTTAATAAAACCATTAAAACCTTTACTTATAATCATTTAATCATAAAATTCAATTTACACAATTTAAACTTTCTTTAAGTTTTAAATAAAATCATCCAACAAAAGCTTTATACAAAATGTTTTCCCCATCAATAACATGCGTCATAAACTTAACTTTAAAGAAGTTAAAATCATGAAATAGAAAGAGAATCTCTCTCCCTTCACACCTTGTGATTTGGCCACTCTTAGCAAATGAAGGAGAATTTATTTATTTTCTAATCAATCAAATAAATAGAACTGAAATAACCCGGCTCCAACTGGTGCTGCAGTATCTCTTGATCTTTTTGCTCCATTAAATCATGTATTTCGTCTTCTATTCTAGCCATGGTTGATTGCCTTTGTTATTCACGCTGTCGATTTCTTTTTACAGCGTTATTCCTTCAACAAGTTTTATCAATTTCTGGATAAAAAACAAAAGGTTTGACGCTATGAGGCTGTCTTTGTCTAAACACTTGAAAAAAATCCTTAGAAAAATTAAAACAACAGAAAAAAAATGTCTAAATTAATAATAGGTTAATTAGTATTGATATTGGTAATGCTAATCTTCGGCAACGGCGCCAAAAACTTGACAGTGCTTTTTCACAAGTGTACGAAATCGCAACAAGTAATAAAGAGTGAGTAGAGTATCATTCCATGAAGATTGTATACCAAGTGTGTAACACCCCCTATCCGGTCTTATAGAAGTAGACAATGAGTGTCACATTCTATGCCAAGGACACATAATTACTTAAAATATTCATAGTTACTTATTGTATAAAGATAACAGTTTATTAAAGTGATGTTATGTTCAAAATCCATTTAGACTTATAGATGTTTATCTCTACAATGAGTAAAGAAAAGGTATAAATATTGTTTACACATAATGTATTTATGGAAAACTTAATAATTAAAAGTTCTATTTTTAGTAAAAATCTTACCACATATGTTGTAAAATCTTAATTATTAAAACTCATTCAGATTATTTAAGTAGTTTGATAAACGATAAATAAAACATAAGGTCATAATTCATGAAATTCACAAAATCTATTTAACATCAACTCATATCACTTTCAAATCTTAGGATATAAAACTCAATTTGATTACTCAACCTCAAATCATAATATTTAATATCCAAATAGATTACTTACGGTATAATAAAAATAATAACAGTTATGTTTACTTAAATTATATAAATACCATTTAAATTTAAGTTACATTTACTCTAATTAAATTATTTTATACCACATGCCAAATTCAGAGTACTTCCATGCTCAAGTCAACTGATATATCCTCCTCCATCTCTGACGCCGATGCTGGAGTTTCGACTGACCATCCACAATCTCAACCTACGAGTGAAAAACTTCACACGCTGTGCATAAAATTTAGTGGTGCTTATTACATATATTAATTTAAACATAGATTTTGGAAATATTTATATATATTAGAAATGACTTATAGAATTATGAATAATTATTGCTAAAAACAATTACAATCATGTTACTTGTTATAAAAGTCATATCTTGTATTCTTTACCTTTAATTTATATTTCCAGTCAAACATACTACTTAATTTAAAACCAATATCCATATTACACACCATATTTATCTTTTTGTTACTATATTCACATATTCTTTTTATTAATAACACATAATAAACCAGAATCACATAACAAACTTATTAATTTAATTTCCTTCTCTTAAAATCGTATTTTTCTTAAGGGACTCAGATACACCTAGAAGAAAATGAAGCAGATAAGATTTCATAAACTTATACATAATGGCCTTAGGTCGCCAATCATATCATAAAGGCATTCAAGCTTGCTTATACATATTGAGCACGTCCGCCCACACATAAGACATCTAGAGTCTAGCATATGATCATAACTTATATCATATCAAAATGGCATTCAAGCCTAGCGTGGCAATCGTACAGAATAATCAGATCATACAACAGATTCGCACTGAGTGTATTGAGTCCAAAACTTATTTTCTTTTTTATTTCATAACATTTCTTACAAATCTCATTCTTTCTTTAACATTTTCACAACCACAGTAATTGCTTGGCTTAGAATTTTACTAAACCTTTATAACTCATATCTAATCATAACATATTTATCTTAAAGGTCATTTTTCATATTTAATACACATATTCAAATAATCATTCCTTCATTATGTTTAATTTAATAACTGCATATACTCTTATGGTAATTAATATTATTTACAAGGCTACTTTTATTGCATTTCATTAATCAAATGTTAAACACTAATTCATTACCAGCTCATTTATAATTAATAAAATTTTAGCAGCATTCCTCTATAAATGGAACTATTACTATTATAAAAAAAAAAAAAATACAGACATCAAACCACAGCCCAAATCCATGGGCAGCCAACACAATGTATTTCCAATCCTCCATTCATCAACATGAATTACAATTTATAATTATAACTCATAATCATAATCTAGCTTAAATAATCAAACATATATAAATCATTTATACTAATAAACCATTCATATTTAATTTCAATTCGGAAACCAATCTACTTATCTAATTCCAAATTATTAAATTTCACAATATATTCAATTAAAATCACAATTTTTGAGCAACATTATATTTATTTTAAACTTCAAAGCATTTAAATTAATATTTAAAATAAGCACTTACCTTCAAACGCAAAATCTAATTATACGATTGCGCTCACTGCGTCGAGGAGACTCTCAACCTCTCATCGGAGCTTCACTGGCGCCGTCGCCGAAACCGCCACAGACGGTGGCCAGAAATTATTCTTTTCCAGAAATTTATAAACCTAACATCAAAATGTTCGGATTCTCATATAGAACTCAATTCCCAAATCAATTTTACCATAACAAAGCTCAATCTAACAAATTCCCAAATTTAATTAAATTTTACCTAATTTCGAAATCTTCATTCAAAGGCTTAATCTATGAAAAATACTCGAATCAAAGGTGGTTAGGGGTGATTATGGACTGACCTGAGCAGAAGGAACTCGCCAGCAACGCTCAAGCTCCGCCGAAAAATGGAAGAAACACTACTGTCAAAGAGACAGTAGCGTTGCGCGAGAGAGGCTTAAGTCCTCGTCGGAGGAGAATGGTGGTGTCGGGAGAAGAGAGGAGCGGGGAGAGAGAAAGGAAAAATGGGATTTTGAATGATCTGGTTCAATTCCAAGTGTTTTAATGGGTTTTTGGTTCGATTCAATAGTTTTCCCTTGATTTTCCTTGGTTTGCTTGGTTTTTGATTGGATTTTTACTTGACTTTGGTCTGATTTAAATCAATTCTACAATATTTTCTAAAGTTCTCTTCTTTCATTTATTTGTTCCTTTTCTATTAACTCTTCCTTTTATTTCTTTTAATTTAATTTAGTAGTTGAATTTCTTCAATTGTTTTCATGCCCTTATTATAATTTAAATAAAATACGACTATACACTATAAATTATGGATTCTAAATAAATACACTTTGGGTGATAAATGATAGAAAATAAAAATATTTATTCAAAATTCTTGTTTTGGCAAATAATTATTAGAATTGTAATAACCATTAATATTTTATTAATAAAATCAATCAAGTAGCTTTAAGTACTAAATAAATAGAAAAATCATAATAGACTATTTTATAAATTTCTCACTTGACAATATTATCAATATTCGTTATATAAATAAAATTAATTATTGTTAAAAATTATAATTGAACAAATTGATTATGAAATCAATAAGAAATAATGAAATCACAATAAAAATCATTTTCCTGATATTTCCTCAATATCTAAAAATTGGGATGTTACAAGGTGACAAAATTATCTTAATCTACTATTATTTAAATGATAATAAAGAGGATAATTGTAGAAGTCAAATAAAATAAAATAAAACAGTAGAAAAGAATTCAAACATGAATATTTGATGAAAAGAAATCAAGGTTTAAAAGCTATTAGGGATATTGATTTCACTTAACTCTATTCAATTTGTTTTATTAGTTTGCCAATCAATTTTTAATTATTCAAGTAGGAAAAACAACCCTAAAGTCACTAACAAACACTTTCGATGTATTGTTAGCTATTTTAATCTTGTCTAATTACCTATCTCCCAATAGTGCAAAAAAACATGAATTAAATTATTAAATTTTATGGTTTGTTTAAGAATTCAAAACCTAAGATCATTAAATTATGAAAACCCGCCATGAGTCAAACCATATATGTCACGATCCGTTTCCATGGGCTGGACCGGCACTAGAGCCTGGGAAAGCTTAAGGCCACCAAGGTCCGTAGTAAGCCTAATATCTGATTTTAACACCATAATTATGTGAAAATATTCTACAAGTTGACCCATTATATTTTTAATGATTCAAACTATTACAAGGCCTTATTTCATTCAACTCAACCGTTCCCATAAAATTTTACGTACGCTTAACATTATTATTACAATCATAAAATCTTATCATAATTGCGGATTTTCTACTACTGTACAATTATAAAGAATCCTAAATGATTCTGTCTTACACATTTAAACATTCCTTTAAATAACCTTGAAAGGAAAGAAAACTAAAGCTCCAAATTTTTACAAATGATTCACAATCTCCTGGAACAAAATAAAGGATAAAGGGGGAGAGGAGTGAGTATAAAACTCAGTGAATAATAACATATAATACAAAACCCACACATTGACACAAATAATACTTAAGGCATTCTAAATGAACATTCTCCATTCACACAATGTCAATCATATCATCCACAAACAACTGCAACCCTATGCACATCAAGTGGTTGTTAGTCAGTGAAATCACCTTAACAGGATCTCCTTTGTAAATTAAACTGCTTGAATTTTACACATCACAATACACAGCCCCTCTATCCGGCAAACCTAATCAATTCCCATCCACCATTCTCAATTTCTCACAATTACAATATCAATATTCAAACTATATTTGTTTAATTATTAATAACTAAACTGTCTTAAATTTTAAATTTATATTACTTACATATCCTTATAACTTTAATCAATAATCTCATAATATGTTCATTTCATCGATAATTTGGCAATTCAATTCACTCCACATTTTTATTTAATTCGCTTAACTATAAATTAAACAAATTAAATAGTACTACTCAATTAATTATCGATTTAAATTGGCGATGAAAATGTAAAATTAACTGTAAAATATACCGATCGCGATTTAGAGTTCGGATTCAGACTCAGTGTATGAAATGTAGATTTTTGCCTCTCGATTGCCTTGCCAGAGAGTAACCGGCCGGTGACCGGACCATCGCATATGCCTTTGTGCACGGTGGCGAGAAAATCGTGACTGCCCAAAATTTCACAAGGGCACCACCAATCAACTCGATTTTTCAGGAGGAGTCCAAATCCATCCTTAGATCGCTGAGCTAGTGAGTCTTTGTTGTTGGAACAGCCTCGACAGCCACCTTGACGCCGCCATTCATGGCGGATTCGCCTTGCTAGCCCAAACATCGCAACTGAGACCAGGGAAATGATCACATGGAGGAGTGGAGTCGATCAACACCCTTCCTTCATGTTGCAGCCGTCAGAATCGCGTGGATCGCCGAAAATTTCATCGTGCGACATTGTTCGACTTCCAGTCGTGATATCTCTCTCCATCGGCTTCAACTTCACAATCCATGACTACCATTGAGTTGCTCTTGTCAAGCTCTTTCATTTGGCGTGCTTGTCCGTCGGTGTTGCTCGCTGGAGACGGAGGATCAACGGTGGCAAGTGAGGGAGAGGATTATCGGGAAGAGAGAAAATGGCGTGAAAGAGAAAGAGAAAGAGGGGATTTCTGAACAGTTTGGTCCAATTTCAATTTTATCAAAGTGATTTCGGTTCGATTTGAGTCAATTCAATTCAATTCAACGATTTAGCCGGATTTTCATTTAATTTCAGGATTTTTTTCAATCGAGTTTAACTATTTAAATTTGGTTTCTAGGTTTGATTTGTAGCACACGAAATTGTTTTTCAGTGGCTAGAGTTCATAATTAAATTTTAAATCAAAATTCTATAAAAATAAATTAACGGGTTATTTCAATATAGCTTCTGCATCAATTTATTATTTCCATGTAATTTATTACCCTTTTCTTATCAAAAACCCTTCTTTCTGATAGTAGTTAATGAAATAAATCAATCTAGGGAAGGAACTCCACTTGGAAGTATTAATTTAATAATAAATTATAACTTGAATAAAGAAAAGCAAATCAAATATCATAAATTGAAATATAAGTTAAGCTATATTAAATCCATAGTATGAGAGTTTAGTTCGACATAGTAATTAAATAAAACTCAATTAAATATGAAAATAATTTCATAAATAATATGAACTAAAAACAAGATTAAGAGTTTAGAGATAAAAACTAGTCAACAATAGTGTAGACGACTCCCTTGATTCTTTACACAACTTGATTGCTTGAAGTCTTATAAAGAGAGAAAATCTAAGAAAAAGAATAGAAACAAGATTTGATATCTAAGATTCAATAATAAGAATGCCCTGGTGATCCCCCTTTTATATAGACTTCATAGGGTATCTTCTCATATGAGTAAGAAAATAGTTGGCCTAATTAGGAAGAAATATAATCTGTGTAGAAAACTGACTTTAATTTTGATTCCTTCCTAATTAGGAGTCTTCTTCCAATGGGTTGGGCTTGAGTACTACTATGGTGGGCTGTTTTATTAATCTCATGCGGATCCATGTATAGGCCGTATGAGCTTCAAATCTTTATGGGCTAAATAGTGAAATTTGGCCCATTTAAATTTTCAGCGATTCTAGCTATTTTTCTGTTAAAAATCCTTCAAATCAAACTTATCAAGAATTAAGGAAACTTAATTGAAAACATAATTAAAGCTAAATAAAAGCTAATCAAATTTAATTAAAAATACCAAAATTCCTAATAACTCTTAAGCTAAAAATACTATAAAAATATGATCTATCATTAACCTGTAAATTAAAAGTCCAAATTCAAAATCGAACATGATAGAATCATTCCTGTCATTTGGGTACACATGATGTAACACCAACCGCCTAATCCCGGAGGATCAGACGACGAATGCTACATTCGGTACTGAAGCATCGCCTTATCTCACTAATTAACTCTAGATCATCTATCAGAAGTGGCTAAGTTTTGATAAGGAGGCAAGCATTTTTTTAAAAATAAGGTTTAACGAAATTCCTATGAAAAATTAGCAGGATTTTCCCCTAAAAATTAACTCACTACACAAGGAAAACAGATACACTTCCAATATTTACTCCTCCAAACCCCAAAACTCCAAATCAATACAATGATCACGCAACACTTCTATATAATCACATCTCTTAGATTCTATCTTAACATAATATCATCAGTTTAAAGAAATAATTGCTAATGATCATTCACTTTAAATTCACATGAAGATAAGACATTTTAATTAATCTCAAATCTCATTAATTTACAACCTCAACTTTTTACAATATTTCTATACATGCCATGATTTACATCTCAATACATGTCCTACCAAAAAGTAATGCTTCTTCTCCGATGCTACGCATTTGATCTTCAAGTAGCATCCACCGCTCACAGCCTGCGTGATGAAAATCAACACGCTGAGAGAAAGACTCAGTGGTGCTAAATAATTATCATCAAATAGCAAAGGATTGCCAAAGCAACAAATATCAAATATGATTTAAAATACTCAAATCAAATATATATTAAGTATCAAAGACGTACAAAATTCTATATTTGGGAATATATCTCCGATTTCTTTATAATGAAATAAAATCACATTCTTAGTTAAGGGCTCATACATATACAGAAAGAAATATAAATAGATTCGATTTCTGAATCACATAATTGTGGCCTGTGAAAGCGCCACCACATATCACATAATTGTGGCCTGTGAAAGCACCGCCACATATCATATAATTATGGCTTGTAAAGCACCACCACATATCACATAATAATAAGCGCTTCCACCTATTTAGAAGGGCTGATAACCCTAGCATATGATCATAACTTTCACATAACAGAATGGTCTGATAAGCTAATGATGCTTATATATCGGAATAAATCTCATTTTACTACATTTCAATCGTGCATAGTAGAGCCCAAATCAAAACCATTCTTTTACAAATAGCCTTATTACTTATACATAAGTCCTTTGCAAAATATCTCATAACTTAATACTTATTATTTCAAAATTACTTAACTTACAACTTATAAATACTCATAAAATCTTTCTTATGTTCTAAATCAAAATCATATCTCTTTAATACACATACATACATAACTTAAAATACTTAGAAATCAATGTTTAAAAAGACAAAACACATGCCTTACCACCTTAGGGTGGTTCGGCCTCTTTAGGTCATCAAAAGGGGAAAGTGTTCCCTTCCATAAAACACCATAATTCAAGCTAAAAAGTACTTAAATAAAACATTAAAACCATCACTTAAAAACATTTAGTCTTAAAACTCATCTTTTTCACTTTCAAACTTTCTTTAAGTTTTGGCAAAACTCTTAAACATTAAAATATAAGAAAGAGGTATTAACCATTACTAATTTACTTATTAACAAACTCATTTAAATGGAAATCAAACTTAGAAATCAAAGGAATCATAGTGTCCTTCACCTAACCAAGGTTCGGCCACTCTTCCAAATTAAGAGGGAAAATGCTTCCTTTCAAAATAACCACATTAATATTAAGAAAAACCATTCAAGAACACATTAAAAATAAAAGAACACAAAAGCATGAAACAAAACCAAAGGCTCTTCCTCCTAAGGAGGTTCGGCCACTCTTGGTTAAAGGGGAGAGGGATGTTTCTCTTCCCATTCAAACATTCCTTCATGCTTAGAAATCATAGAAAATCATATAAAAATAATCAAATGACCAATTCCCCAACACAATTCACAAAATCTTCAAAAATCATTCAAAACCTGAAAATTGAAAACTTGAAGAAAATGAAAGGGAAATGAAAGTATTATTGCACTAACCTCTTAAACAAGCTAAAGAAGCTCGGAGAGCCACAATTTTTGGCTTTCTCCTTTCCTTTTGAAGAGTGTCCTCCAACTTCTTCAAAGTAGAAAAAATACTCATTAAAATCAAGAATTAACAAAAGAAATAGATGGAGTATGATTTAATGCATCAATTACATATCCTAACCATTAATTCTACTTATTAATTCACAAAATTTAAAAATCACAACTTACTTGATGGAAACTCCAAATTCCTTAGCTTCTAGTCACCAATTTTCACTTCTTCTACTTATTTCTTAAGGTTTAATTACTAATATTTGGTTTAATTCATAAAATTTAAGGTAGTTTAAAGGTAGAGAAAATGAAGAAAAATGGAAGAAATAGAGAGAGAGAAAGTGGCGTGGAGAAGAGAGGAAGAAGATGGACATGTGGTGTTGATGAGTGGTAACTTTTGAGTAGAAAAGTCAAACTTGACTTCTTAACTTTATGCCAAATGAATGGCTATGATGAAGTCAAGGTATTCTTATCCAATGGCTCTAAATATTTCTTAAATAATTCTCCTCTAATTATTATTTAACTCCATCAATTAATTAAATTAAGTCCACAAAAATAATTCCTCAATTATTCCTCGACATACTACACTAGAAAACACTATTCATTTAAAACCTTAATTCTCCAAAAATATTCATGTTGTACTTTCTACCGACCTAAATTATGCAACCATACTCCAAAAATATTAAATAAAATATTAGACATGTATAGTAATTTTTTCGGACTGAAATAATACCAAGTCCTGGACCGAAGGTACTATTTATAGACCGGTAAATCACTATTATCGACATTGAAAATAGACACTGAAAAATGGACTGTTACACATGAAACTTTTTTCCTCGTATGGAGTTTATACAAGGGAACTAAGTACTTATTTGATATGAAAATATGAAAGTTGATCATCATTTGAAGAAGAATGGGGACGTATACAAATCTGCTGGATTGAATAATCTCTCTTGTTGTTTAAAATAAATAAATAAATAAGAATTCAAAGTGAGGATTGGATAGATGGGAATTTCATATGCATTAATACTTTTAGTATTCATTAGAGACCTAATGAGTCAAAATATTGTTAGAGATTACAACATTAGAGGGTTGGTTTCCCCTGTATATAATATACAATATACTCCAAAAAAGAGACGTCTTGCTCTCCACATCTTTTATAAAACCTCAAAAGACCAATTAAGCCATATAGGATGGACTTATTTACATTAATTTTGAAATTAGTCATGCTTAAAATTACGTAAACATGACTTGAAAAAATTTATAGCTGAGAAATCAGGTACTTGTTGGCCCTTCCAAACGAATGTAATCATACATTACACCACTAAAAACTGAGGTAGCTCTCGTCTGTGTCAAATAAATTGTATTTTTTCCATTGAAAAGTACATCATTGGGCACATCAATGGTATAAAACCAGTAGATCCCATGAATTCCATGCCTTGCTATTGCATTGTCCTTGCCTATTAGCCCTGTTGTGAAAAGAGGTCGCTTGGCACTTGGATCATTGAACCTCACCTTAATTATGAGCAGAGTTTAAGTTAAGTTCCCATTTAGCAAAAGTTTACAAGTAATAACAAGAGAGGATTTATAGAACCTGTATCTCAGCTTGAGCTGCAGATGCTAAGGCTAACTGCAATGTGTAATTTCCACTTTGAATCACAATTTCAAGCTCGAAAGTTATTTGCCATGTGGTTGGCTTGTACATATCTTTCCCAATATTTCTGCAATGCAAACAATGAGCTTTCATTTAGGGATATTCCAGTTATCTTCAGGATCGTAATGCATTTAACATAAAAATTTTCAATCAATGATGAGATAAAATACCTCGGAACATGAATAAAAAACCAATCTCGACTGCAGTTACTAGTGCCAACATTGTATATGAGATCTTCTTTGGGATATAAGTCAGTGTATCGTTGCCATAATCCATATTGCCTAAACCTACATATTAAAAAGAAGTTATATGTTGAGGAATAAAATATTATTTATGTGCCGAGATTTGCAATTGATAATTGTTTATGAGAGCTAACTTTTCAGTTGGTTGGTTGACGAATAATTTATTTGTAAGTGTTGGCTCTGGGTCTGGTATAAAGAACTCAGCAGCAGATCGATCAGGATACCCTATTTCCCATATGGTTGGCCCATTTCTAGGAGACTCATAGTTGAGGATGCCTAATTTAATATTGCTTCCTGCATTTACAAATTAATTACCAATTAATTTTTAAAATTAAATTAACGAATTAAAGCGAAAAAAGAAAAGAGGAAGGCACAGGGTACCTGGTGTAATGTCAATGCTCTCACCATACTTATAGCTTCCAACAAATCCAGGAACCCATGCATACAAATTATAAGTTCCAGCTCGAATATTTTCAATTGTGAAAACCCCCTCATTATTAGCTTGAGTCCAAAATTGATAACCCTGAAAGAAAATAAGAAAAGATAAAATATATAAAATAGTTAATTAGTAATTGGAAGTAAGATTTTTCAATTTTTGCTTCATAGATGATTAGAAGAGATAAGGGTTATGGAGGATTAACCTTGGTTTCAAATTGCCATGAATCTACATCTCCTGGAGTTGCCAAGCCCACATAAGCACCACTTGCTAATTTGGAATCACCTCTAATTAATAGTAAAAGTTTGAATACGAAATGGATTATTTTTTTTTTTTTTTTGCAATATAAAAAATTGTTAGTATTAACAAAAGAATAATAATGAAGAAAAAGCTTATGACATACTCATTTTGTATTGTTATTTGCCCTGAAACAGCTCCCCGTTTATCAGAATAAGGAAAATCTTCTGATTGAGTAAAATTGTACGGCCAACTTTCAACTTCCACTGACATCTAATTATTTACATGAAATGTGCGTAATGAAGAAAAGAAATTAAAAATAAAAAATAAAAAATATTAAATATCCTTACATTCTGCTTGTAATAAATATTTTCATTTAGTTAAAAAAAAATATCATGTGTTATTAATCTACCTGTCTTTTAGCATCATTCCAAAGTGCTTGTTCGTCAACAGTTGAATTAGAATTAAGATAAATAAAAATAGGCCCAAAAACCATTTTCCATGGCTCTTCATATTTTGTATTTTCATACTTTCCCAAATAATGAGTACTAGTAAACATCTGCACATGCGTAAAAGTAATTTATAAAATATTAGTTATAACTTAATGGTATGTGTAGTGAACATACAAACATGCGTTTTGGTTTATTTTCAATAATGTCAAAATTACATTTTATGAATTAATGGTGAAATTTGTAAAAGAATGTTATTCTGATTTGTGCTTTTACTTCAAAATAAATTCTTTCTTTTGTCGATCAATAAGCTTATGGTACTAAACTTACAGATAAAGCAAATGGACCAGCATGAGTTGTTAGTTCTTGTCTAAAGGGTCCACCTGTACAGAACTCATCACTGGGTCGGATCACCCAAAATCCGATTGCCGAATTTTGTGATATCCAGCCATACACTTTGCTATCTTTGCGATCCATGGAATATTCATACTTGTCATCCACCTAATACATTCCATTATATCATAACACTTAGGAAATTCCAACTCATACTACATGAATCCATATATATTTAATTAAAAAATAAAAATTTAATTATAGAGCAAGGTTAAACTATATGTCTATTTACAATACATAGTTTGGTTATCTAGTTAGAAATAGTGAAATTCAAAACTAAGCATCAACGTAGTTTCCAAATCACTAGTTTCTACTTAAGAATCTTGAATTTCATTTCTGTTGTAATTTAAAATCAAATTAGATAATAATTTTTTGGCTTTATAAAGCTATTTTTTGAATTATAACTTGAATAAAATGATAATGATAATAATAATAATAATAATAATAATAATAATAATAATAATACTATTGAAAATTCTAAACCAATTTAACAAAAAAGTCCTCAAATTTATTTTAGAAATTATAATAAAATAAAAAGGCAAATCGGGAGTTTTCTTTCGAAATATTCTTTTCACAGTTTCAAATTCAAACAGACGATTTAAATCAAATTTGCCGATTCTGATTTTGAAAAAAAGAAAAAGAAAAATCAAAATCGAGCTGTAAATACATAGTTTCTATTAGGATTTAAAATCAAAAACCGTTTACCATAGTTTGGTATAGATTTTGACTAATTCAAATTCAGTTTATGATCAAACCATTATCATGCTATCCAAAATCTATACCTCTCCATCCAATTTAGGATTGCTTGTTTTGGTCAAGAGGACAGCTTCAGGATATTCTAGAGGTTGACTGTTTGCACGATCTTGAAATGTAGGCATGATCCTTTGTATGTTGTCTGATACCACCATATAGTTGAACCTAATCATTTAAAATTCTAAACCTTATATATATATATATCATAACCACTTCGATGGTAAAAGAAAATTAGAACAAAAACTTTCATTACTTTTCATTTTGTAGTTTGAAAACAATCCTAATTTGATCCATGTTGACAGTAGGCCACCCTTCTAAACGTTCCATTATAGTATATGTGTAGAATCCTGAGCTTCCACGCCGCAATATATACCTACAAAAAGTCAATTAGAACTAGGACTGAAATTGATGATCTAAACTAGTCTAGGATTATCAGTTTTAGTTTCAATCAGAACTATGAGACCAAATTTACTCTTCTATGATTTTTTTTGTTTACTTTTTTTTAACAACTGTTATTTTCATCAATAGTTTCAAATTGATTCCT
This sequence comes from Jatropha podagrica, assembly GCA_947857235.1. Taxonomy (NCBI): domain Eukaryota; kingdom Viridiplantae; phylum Streptophyta; class Magnoliopsida; order Malpighiales; family Euphorbiaceae; genus Jatropha; species Jatropha podagrica. Next base: position 25,311 of record CANUEP010036878.1, on the reverse strand, counting down.
ATTAAAATAATAGAAAATAAGATAGAATCCAACTCAGGCTCTCAATTTCGGTTTGGTTCAAAATTAAAAATTTCAGACTGATTTTTTTCCAATTAAACCCATTAATTTTCAATATAGTTTTAATTCGAACCAAACCGGTGCTAACCCTACTACCAATATATCTTTTTTCTTTGAAAAAAAATTACCATGAGAAAATCATACCTTTTGTCGATGTTTAAGGGAACTATGCTATCTTTAATGGAAATATCCCACTTTTTGTTGAAAGAAACTTCCACTTGGTCTTCATTTTCCGTTATAACACTAAAATTTGCTGCTTGTAGCCTGTAAATTATTCATGTACAATTCAAGTTTAGAAGCAACATGTTTATAGGTCCTTTGTATATATTTACTTGTTCGAGAGGCAATTTACTTGTCAAAAATATTCTCAGCCCCTGGTTTGTACCAAACAACGTCCCAGTAACTGTGTAGCGAATAAAATTTTTGTTAGGATATAATTAGTATATGATAAAATTAAAGAATTGAATCCTGTGAAATGTAACTAATCTAATAAATGGAAAGTTCATTTTAATAATATTGTCAGATACTATAGAGATTTTTTTCTTTGATATTAACCCGACAAATTTCAATCCCACTAAGTTATAGTACTAATTCTTGATCGCGTCTAACCATCCAGTAATGGATAAAGCATTTCTAAGTTAGTATTTGCTCTATCCATAATATTCTAACGCTCGACCTTATTAAGATATATTAATTAAAAGTTTAAAAATGTTTTAACCAAAATGAGAGGGATAAAATCTTATATCTGCATACCCACGATCATCTTCATCATTTTTAGTTTCTAGAATATTCTCAACTCCATTATATTTTATTCCAGTGACAAAACCACCTGGCTTGGATAAAGTGACTTGAACAATTCCATTATCGATCACAACCTAAAAAGAGATATTCAATTGTTATTCATAGCTTAGTAGGAAAAATAATAGGTTTTTAAGAAAAGAAAAGAAAATTAGGATTTCATAATTACAAATTTAGACTCTTCACTTAGTACAACTTCAGAGGACAAGTTGGTGGTCAAAATTTTCCTACAAACAAAGAAAAGTTAACTTTAAGAAAAATCCAATTAAGATATGTAAGATAATTTTTTAATGAAAATAAGTAAATACCTACCTGTGAGAAAAATTGAGTGGAGAACAAAAACTCACTTGCATTACATATAGTAACCATATGCAAGCAAATATTTCCAAGTTTATGCAAACATAATAAGATTTCTTCATATTCATATGTTAACCCTTTGTTTGGAAAGGAGGATTCTTTCAAGGGAAAGGATATTCCCTTGAAAAAAAAAGAGTGCAGAAAATATCAAAGGAAGAGAAATATGCACTTCCTTCAATATTTTCTTTCCTCTCCTTTCCAAACAAAGTCTACAAATTTTGAAGAGAACTGCACCAAAATGAGATAATCTTTACAGTATTTATAATCAATAAATTATCAATTATATGGTAATAAGCAATGCAAATTCAGAAATTTATGGCAACAATGTGTGCCACATATCTAAAATTGTAAAGTTGTTAATTTTAGTTATTTACTTTCACAACGAAGAGATGTTTAGCAAATGAATTATTTAGCTTTCTAATTATAGTTGGATTTATAATAAAACATTCAGGAAAAAAACGCTAGGGTTAAGTTTGTAACAAGGTTAATGATAGTTACAAAAACTTTATCACTGAAATCTGTTAAAAAGATGCAGCAACAATTAGCTCTTTATTCAAGTTACATTCATCTTATGTGATAAAATCTAGTGAAAAATTATGTGATAAAACCAGGCGAGATGAATCTCATAGAATTTTATGTAATCTCTTAATTAGAAACTATTGTTCTAAAAATTTGACCGGTTCGATGTGTTCAACTAGAGACCGGACTATGCTTCGATCTGAATTGGATAATAAAATTGGCAGCTTTAAAAACCAATACAATCTGGATGAAAATCATTAAACCAAACCAGTAATTAGTGCGATTCGATTCAAATTCTAGGTTTTTCTCAAAATATGGACCTCTTAAAAATTTGGGCCACTATTTTTTTAGACTTTGAACCTCTTTATTTATAAACTCGAAGTCTTAATTTGTTAATCAAAATAACTAAATTCCCAAATTTAACTCCCAATTTGAAAAGTAACATTAATTTTACGATCAAGAAAATATGTTTTGAAACAAGAGAATGCTAATAATATTTTAAGATCCCATTAATTATTTCAATTCAAGAGATTAGGTTTTCCTTTGTAATCAGCTACTGTGTTTATGGTACATTAATGTTATAAATATTTAGTCAAAGATTTATTTCAAATATCTTTTTCCTTTTCCATTTTGTATATCAAAACTAGAGTTTAGTGTTTGATGTTATATTATGATATTATCAATTAAACTATCTTTCTTCACGTAGTTTTAATCTAATAAATTCAATAAAAGAATGAAAACTTCGACACATCATAATTTTTTTTTAAAAAAGAAGGCTGAGTATTAATTACTTAAAATTTTTTGAAATTCTATATCCTTGGTCTTATATCCAGAGAATAGGGCTGTGCGGTTTCGGTTCTTATTCAGTTCTCGACAGGAACTAGAACTAGAACCATAGTTCGAATCTTATTAAATTTGGAACCAAAACCAGAATCAAATGACTTAAGAATCGAAACCAGAACCGAACCACAATTTGATTCTGTTTCAATTCGATTCTTCGATTTTTTGGTTCTAGTCTTCGATTATGGTTCCTGTTCCCCCATTAAAAATTATACATGATTTTCTGTGCTGATATCATATTTTTTTGAAATTTAAAGGATTATAATATTAAACTCAAGTTCAAATACTACGTAGTTTTAATTGTTAAATGCTAGTTATTAAGGGTTTAATATTTTCAGATCCCTAAATTACGATTAAATTAATACTTAGTTCTCTCAACATTTGAGTAATTATTTTGAAAGACCTAACTAATGCAACCGTTACTCTGTGAGGTCTTTCCATCCAAATTTTCATTTTATATGGACTGAAAGTGAAGAACCTAAATGTAGGAAATTAAATATTTTCGGGTCCCTAAATTATGACTAAATTAACACTTAGGTCCCTCACTTTTGAGTAACATTAACTTTTCAGTTCATATAAAATGAAAAAAAGGCAGAAATTTGAATGGAAGGACCCCACAATGTAACAGTAGCATTAGTTAGGTCCTTCAAAATAATTAATCAAACGTTGAGGGATCTAAGTGTTAATTTAGTCTTAATTTAGGGACCCAAAAATATTAAACCCAGTTATTAATTATAATTATCAATAACTATACTATTATTAATTATTAATTAAAGATAATAATTACTGTATTATTTGAATTAATTTTTCCAACAACATTAAATATAATATAAAGTATACATATTTTTAGAAATATTATAAATTATAAATTAGGATGCTATTAAAATATAAATTAGTTTTTAGAAATAGTGTTAATTATAGAATTATGATAATAATACAAACTAAAATCATGACTAAAAAGCTACAATTAAAATAGTCTCAGAATACTAATACATTTATATAATTAATTGATTATAATTTTATATATAATAAATCTACCCAGTTGTACATGCTAGTTTTATATATATACGTTTAGTGATTTGTAAGTCATATTATAAAAAAGCTTATATAGAAAAAAATGCATGTCTAAACTGAAATTAAGTTAAATTTAAGTTTCCTTCCTAAATATCAAATTCATTGCTAATTAATAATTAATGAAGTGTACTTCAATCAGTTACACTTAAAGTTTCACATCATCTTAATATTTATTAGCAAATAATAATACGATTCTCAATTTAAATAATAAATAAAAAATTTATATTAAATAATATATCCAAAAATCAAAATTATATATTTATTAATAGATTTTTTGATTCGATTTCGGTTAGACTCAAGTCTAATGCGGCTCCAGTTCGGTTCCGGTTAGATTCTTAGTATGAACTAGAACAAGAACCAAGACATGAATATTTTTAAGCTCCGGTTCTCGTTTTGGTTCTTAAAAATGATTTTTTCGATTCCACTTTGGTTCGGATCAGTTCTGCTATTCGGTTCGGATCCCCAGGAACCATGCACAGCCCTGTTGGAGAGCTTAGACAATCGTATGAAAAAATGAACAATATTTTGTTCGTGTTAGGACATATTTTGAACATAGTCTAAAATTTTTAATTTTTCATCTGTCAAAATATCAACTCATTTTTCGTCAAGATTTTCTCACTTCGCACGCGGATATTATATAATATTTAAAAATAAAAATATTATTTTATTATAACAAAGAATTATTTTTGAAAAGCCAAATATTCAATACATTATACTTACTAATGTCCAAAAGTATAAAATGAAAAATATTTTTTTTCTCAGATTCTTGATAAGGATCAATGCATTAACATATAAATATAAAAATCAAGTTTCTAATTAAGCTTAAAAGTTTTATTTTCTCGAAATATTTTAATAGATTGTAAAATAATCTTTATAAATTATTTGAATTCATTTTGAATGAATAATCTAAAATCTCGGCATAAATCCAATAAACATAAAATTTTTTAAGAAAGATTTCATCAAAGTTTGCCTTGATTTAGAATATATTCAGAAGTACCATCATCTCCTTCACTAAACAAAATATAAATATCAATTTTGTCCTAAAATATTTCTCTATCACACGCAATGACATTAGAAAATGAATTTTAATCTAATAGCTATAGAATAATTTATAAATAAGAAAATCACGCTTTAGTTGATGATCGAAAATTGAATACAACCCCTAATTTGTTCTCTAAACCATATTGACTAGGCTCACATCAATAAAATGACATAAAAATAATCTCATATTATTTGCAAAGGATCTATTTTGTTAAAAGTATGATTTAATTTTAGTTATAGTTTCATTGATATTGAAATAAGCATCTGTACAAATTCTGTGACAGCGGAGACAAAAAAATAAAGAAAATAAATATTAATGATATTGTTAAGTATTAAAAAAAGATAGCGAAAATTTTTTAAAATATTAAGATTTTTTAATTTTTTTAAAAATTCAAGATATTGTTAATGATTATAATTAAGTTGTCTATTAATTATAATAAAATAATTTTTAAAAATAAAAAAGTTATTTTTAACTCAATATATTAACATTTTTCACATAAACATTTTAACTAAAATTATGCCATATAAGTTTTTAGACTTCTATTTTTATATATTAACCAGAATCACTCATGAAAGAGTTTAGGCTGGGGCCAAATCCTATTCCTTGATTAAGTTCAATAATTGAAGTTAAAAAAAAAGATAATATTACAACTTGTTTGCATCTTTTTCTGATAAATATACTGATCATTTTTTAATATTTAGCTATGTTATATCATTTAGTCCTTGTTCTAAAGTGTGTTATTCTCGCTATTAAATAAGAAACCAAATAATAGTACGACGATATTAAATGTGAAAAAAAAAAGTTGAATATTGTGATATTTAACCTCTAAAAAGATTCTTTTAAGATGATATGACTAAATAGTTTAATGGGATTAAATTTCAGATATTATTTTGTAAATTTGATCTATCTTTGGAGAACTCTTCCATTATTAATGGAAATATCACATTTTTTTTTATTGAAAGAAACTTTCACTTGGTTTTCATTTTCCGTTGTAACACTAAATTTTCTCCATTTTAACTAACAGCATTTTTCGCAAGTGTACGAAATCGCAACAAGTAATAAATAGTGAGTAAAGTATCCTCCCACGAAAATTGTATACCGAGTGCAAAAATTATCTTAATCTATCATTATTTAAACAATAATAAAGAGGAGAATTGTAGAAGTAAAATAAAATAGAATAAAATAGTATAAAAGAATTCAAACAAGAATGTTTAATCAAAAGAAATCAAAGTTTAAAAGCTACTAGGGATATTGATTTCACTTAACTCTACCCAATTTGTTTTATTAGTTTGCTAATCAATTTTTAATTGTTCAAGTAAGGGAAACAACCCTAAAGTCACTAATAAGCTCTCTCAATGTACTGTTAGCTATTTTAATTCTGTCTAATTACCTATCTCCCAATAGTGCAACAAAATATGAATTAAATCATTAAATTTTGTGGTTTGTTTAAGAATTCACAATCTAAGATCATTAAATTATAAAAACCCCCGTGAGTCAAACCATATAGCTTCCACATTAAGTTATTATTCCCATATAATTTATTATATTTTTCTTATCAAAAACCCTTCTTCCGATAGTGATTAATGAAATAAATCAATCTAGGGGAGAAACTTTATCTAGAAGCATTAAATTCAATAATAAATTATAATTTGAACAAAGAAAAATAAATCTAATATTATAAATTGGAGCAGAAGTTAAGCTACATCAAATCCATAGTATGATAGTTTAGCTCGACATTGTAATTAAATAAAATTCAATTAAATATGAAAATAATTCCATAAATAATATGAACTAAAAAGAAGATGAAGAGTTTAGAGATAAAAACTAGTCAACAATAGTGTAGATGATTCTCTTGATTCTTTACATAACTTGATTGCTTAAGTCTTACAAAGAGAGAAAATCTATGAAAAGAATAGAATCAAGATTTAAGATATAAGATTCAATAATGAGAATGCCCTGGTGATCCCCCTTTTATATATACTTCATAGGGCGTCTTCTAATCCGAGTACGAAAATAACTGGCCTAATTAAGAAAAAATATAATCTGTGTAGGAAACTGACTTTGGTTTGAATTCCTTCTTAATTAGGAGTTTTCTTCCAATAGGTTGGGCTTGAGTACTGCTATGGCAAGCTCTTTTATTAATCTTATGCAGATTCATATATGGGTTGTTTGGGCTTTAAATCTTTATGGGCTAAACAGTGGAATTTGGCCCATGTAAATTTTCAGTGATTCTAGATATTTTCCTGTTAAAAACCCTTCAAATCAAGCTTATCAAAAATTAAGGAAGCTTAATTGAAAATATAATTAAATCTAAATAAAAGCTAATCAAATTTAATTAAAAATACCAAAATTTCTAATAACTTTTAAGCTAAAAATACTATAAAAATATGATCTATCAAAATTCTCCAAACTTAAACCATTGTTTGTCCTCGAATAATAAAATTGGGGAAAAACAAAAACAAAACAAAACTAGCTTAATATGTTTGGAGATAATCATTCACAATCTTAAAAATATAAAAAATCTATTAACATGTAAATAAATCAAGTATTTTCTGCGCTAGCCATATTTTTGCAAAAATTCAAAACTTTCAACAAAATACATTCCCTAGTATGAAAGTTTATTATCAAGAGTTCAACACTAATAATTGATCAAACTAAGATAGATAACATATGAATTTTCACAAAAATTTATTAACCTTTGAAATATATTTTGCCTATGAATTTAAATTCAACATTTCCATAGGCAAAATTAGTTATCCCTTTTCCACAATTTTAAGTGTTACATCATTATTAAGATCAAAAGGTCTTTTACTAGGGTTGTAATGAGGCTTATAAGGTTAATTTAGTTAAGTCAAAAGAAACATATATAGGAAATCAAAGAGTGCAAAAATGTATAATATCAAGATTTTGATTTTATTAAAACATGTACTTTTATTCGCAATAGGAGATTATCTTAAAGTTTTTCACTAGCTTGTTACTAGATATGCTTTTGGCAAGGTCTTTTTATAATACTTGAGTAATTTCTTCCTTCCTTGAGATTGATTTCCCCAAACTTGAATTTCTAATGATTTCTTTTTTTTTTTTGGGGGTGCTTCTCTTTGAAAATTTTCTTTTCTTCTAATTTCTCCACTTGCTAGTATTTGAATAAAAATTTTCTCCCTATTATTTTCTTGTTATGTTTCTATAAAATCATATTTATCAACTATACATAATTGTACTTGGGATAAAAGTTAAGCAAATAGGTTTTAATGGCTAGGTTTTAATAAGGGTAACAGGAAAAATATTGGTTTATAGGCTTCAAATTAGTTGCAAGGGTTATAATTAACTTATAGTGGTTTAGGCTAAAATGTGAATTTTAACCAAGAATGCATAAATCTTCTCTTTCTAATGTGAGCACTTTAAAAATTTTATCTTAAAAGAATTTCCAATTTTATTCTAAGAATGCTAAGGCTCAAAACATACGTATCTATCACAATAATTTCAAAAATGGGTGTTTATGATCTTAAAAATAAATATTTATACCAAGGGATAACATTAAGTTAGATAGTTCAAAATTAAGCTAAAACAAGCTATAGAAGAAAACAACCGAATTCACATTGGTATACAAAGCTTTTTGCAAGTGTACAAAATCGCAATAAGTAATAAAGGGTAAGTAGAGTATTATCCCACGAAAATTATATACCAAGTGCCAAAATAAAATAGAATAAAACAGTTGAAAAAAATTCAGACAAGAATATTGATTTCATTTAACTCTACCCAATTTGTTTCATTAGTATGCTAATCAATTTTTAATTGTTCAAGTAGGGGAAACAACCCTAAAGTCACTAACAAGCTCTCCCGATGTATTGTTAGCTATTTTAATCCCGTCTAATTACCTATATCCCAATAGTGCAACAAAACATGAATTAAATCATTAAATTTTGTGGTTTGTTTAAAAATTCACAACCTAAGATCATTAAATTATGAAAACTCTCCATGTGTCAAATCATATAGCTTCCGCATCAAGTTATTATTCGCATGTAATTTATTATCCTTTTCTTATCAAAAATCATTCTTCCGATAGTGATTAATGAAATAAATCAATCCAAACGAGAAACTCTACCTGAAAGCATTAAGTTTAATAATAAATTATATCTTGAACAAAGAAAAGCAAATCTAATTGAAAGGACAAATTAAAGCATTCAAGACTCATAAACCTTAACAATCATACAAAAAATCCCCAAATTCACAAAAATCCAAAAATTGGAAACTTGAAGAAAATGAAAAGAATGAAAGATATAGTAGCACTATCCTTTTAAACAAGCTTAAAAAGCTTTAAATCTTAGCTTGCCCTTTACTCTTGGAGGAAGGTTCACCCACCTCTTCAAAGTAGCAAAAAATTGCATTGAAGACACAAAAAGAAAAAGACGGAACATAATTTAAATATATTCTAGCATAAATTTGCTAAGAAATTCACATTTAAACTCTTAGAACTAAAACAACAACTTAGTTGTTTTAGTAGAGTTCTCCAAATTCCTTGAATATACTCACAAAATATCACTTCTTTAACTTAATTCTTCAAGTTTAATTACTAATCTTTGGTTTAATTTGTTTAATTACTTAATTTTTCTACTGCAAGAGTTTTCTTTAAAAATTTAGCTTGCCAAAACTGTTAGTTATATCCCTTATGGTTAATTTGATTGATCATTCAACTGATCACTAGTTAAAATTAAGAGAACTAATATGATTTAGTAAAGCAGACACACTTCATGTCTAATTACTAAATCAGAACATTAATGATGAAGAGATATTAATTATACAGATAAATCATGCACCAAAAGGTTATGTCAAGCTACTTTGATTTTCAAATATATGAATAGTCTTGACATATTGCTAGACAATATACTTAAGTTTCAAATATTAATTAATTAATTAAATTTATATTTATTGTCAACATATTTGGAACTTAGAAAATCATGCGCATAAGAATAGATATGAGAAAGTAAAAATGAGAAATCGAATCAAGTATGATTTGATTATAAATAAGTTTTTGTGAAGTTAAAGACAAAATTATAATTTTTATTTGATTATAATTTTACCTAAATTATTAAGTATTGAATTAATTGATTTATTTCTAAAATTTATTAAGATAAATTTTAGATTAAATAAACCAAATACTTTAATTATGATTTATTTATTTAAATAGTTAATTAAATAAATATAATTAATTAAATTAAAAATCCTATTAATATATATATATATATATATTATGATTTATTTATTAAAATTGTTTAAATAAATAAATAAGCACATATACATTATAGTTATAATTTATTTATTTAAAAGGTTTAAATAAATAATTATAATCAATTTATTTATGACCTAAGGTTTTTTATGTAAGGTATAAGAAACAGTATAGACTGTAAGAGTTGTTACTCATAGCTACAAAACAAAATAGAAAGCCTACGATAGCTAGCACCATCATATGCTCTAATCTTTTAACCCTCTAAAATAATTTTAGAGCTTTTCGATTGTCCATTCGTGTGGAAACTACTAGAGGCCAGATATTTGGACGACTTGTAGTTTACGACAACCTAGCCGCGTAGATCAAAGTTTCGAAGAATCTGCAAAAGAGGTATTCTTCTAAATAAATTTTATTGCTTTATTCGTTTAAATGAATCCCTATTGGTATAATTATTTATTATAATTATATTATTTCACTGCGTATATTTGATATTGAAACCCCAACAAAAATAAATGAAAACGTAAAATAAAACATTTACTAAACATATGATTACCTAGCCATGTCATATTTATAATGTGATTTATATGTCAGCTGAATATGGCGCTCGACGTCTAATTCTTCAGGACTGGGCGGCGGGTGTTATGAAAAGAGAGATAAATATTGTTGCCTAAAATACCCTTTAACAACTCTCCTCTTTATTGCAATTTCATTAACCCAAATTGAAACTCATGTTTCTCTATCTCCCTTCTCTTCCCTTTTGTCTCTTAGCTGAAAACCTTTTCTTTTTTTCATCATTGGTTTTTGGATTCATTCTCTGCCTATACGTCTTTTCCAATGATGAAATATCATTCTTCTCTCATCTTTATATTCTTAACCCGTCTTTTGTGTTTCATTGCCAATACCTTAAACCAATTGAACTCCTTTCATGACCATGCATTGGTGGTGGTAGAGTTTCAATGATTAGTTCACAGTGAAGAAGAAAATGATTTGAATATATGGAGGTGGGTTTGTTGGGTTTTTTCTAGAAATGGAAAAATGGGCCTTTCGACAATCTGTTGGAAATTTGAAGAAAAACTATATTTGTGATGATTTATGTAAAATTGGATTTATTGGACTTTATATCCATTGATTTTTACTGAAAAAAATAAGGTTTGTTCTTGACAATTTTTTGCAGGAATTGTTATTTTTCTTATTCTTTTGCATTTTTTTTTCAAGAATTTCTAGGTTGGCTGGCTATTTTTTCCCCCTTTTCTTAGTGGGTTAATTATTTTTTATGGAAAAGTTCTGTTAATTAATCATTTCATAGATTGAAAAGGACTACTAAAAAATCTTAAATAATAAATTTTTTGGCTATTTTTGGTTCAAAAATCGAGTTAATGACTTGAAAACTTAGTGGCATTTGTAGATTTTAGTTTTCCGTTTAATTTTGATAAAAAAATCAAACATATTTATTGTAAAAGTGTTTAAATTTACTTTTTAATTTCTTTACAAGACGGTTATGAAATTACAAATCCTGGTTTATGTGATTTTGTTTTTTGTGATACGCTTCCCTCTTCTGTTTTTTACAAGTCTCTCCTTCATTATTTTAGTGATTGCAATGTCATTATCATTGTATCTTTATTCAAAATTTTTTTTTTATTTTCAATTGTTGAGTTTATTTGGTTCATCCGAGATAGTTGAAATTCGAGATTGTTAGTTTTTTTTTTATTTTTATTTTAAATTCTGTGACTTTTAATTGTTGGAAGGTGTGGGTTTGTAAAGAAGAGAAAATGTTTTAATTGTTGGAAGGTGTGTGTTTGTAAAGAAAAGAAAAGGGTTTATAAAAAAAGTAATTGCCTCTAAATTAGATGCATTTTCGATTTTTTATGGAAAATTAAAGGAAAAAAAATAGTAAAATACATTATGAAATATAAGAAATAGAGAATATATATAGAAAAGTAATAGATAGAAGAAGAGAGAGTACAAAAAAAATTGATTTTGTATTATAATCTTAGTTATTCAATCGATAGGATTAAAGATTACTTATAAGATATAAAAAGCCATCTTTAAAAGACATAACCTTGTACTAAAAAATATAATCCTTTATTCCAAAGGATATAACCTTTTATTTCAAAAGACATAACTTTTGGATAAATAAATAACATTTAAATAAACTTATAGACATCTATTATATTATATAGTATTTATAACACTCCCCCATGGATGTCCATTACACAAAAAATATACCTTGTTAAAACCTTACTAGGAAATAAACCCAATGGGAAAAGAAAAATCCTAATGAAGGAAAAAAGTGCAGTATTCTTTATGTCTTAGAAATTTATTTCTCCCCTGATGAAGGTCTACTTTTAGAACATTAAGTTGACTCATACTGATCTTGTATACTATTTTATTGAATGTTGAAGTTGGTAGGGACTTGATAAATAAATTTGCCATATTTACTTGAACGAATTAGTTGTACATTAATATCACCATTCTTTCAAAGATCATATGTGAAGTGAAAAGGAACTTTGGTGATATATGTTTGGTTCTATCTTCCTTAATGAATCCTCCTTTTAATTGGGCTATGCAAGCTGCATTATCTTCATCTAACACTGTAGGTATATTTTTGCAAGATAAATCACATTTTTCTCGAATAAAATGAGTCATGTATCTCAACCAAATGCATTCTCTACTTGCTTCATGAATAGCTATTATTCTTACATGATTTGAGGAAGTGACAGATATAGATTTTTTTGTAGATAAGCGATGATATAGTTGTACCTCTATAAGTAAATAAATAGTCTGTTTGAGATCTTGTTTTATGTGGATCAGATAAATACTTTGCATTTGCATAACCAATTAAATTTGAACTAGATTCATTGGAATAAATCAATTGTCTCTTTCAAATATCTCAAGATATGTTTGATCCCATTCCAGTGCCTCAGAGTAGGAGTAGAACTATATCTTGGAAACAAATTAACAAAAAATGCTATATTTGGTCTCATAGTGGCAAGATACATAAGTGCACCAATTGCGCTTAAATATAGTACTTCAAGACCAAGAAGTTCCGTGTATTTTTTTAAAGGTCGAAATGGATCTTTATTTATGTCAAGTGATCGAACAATCATTGAACTACTTTGTAACATCCTCCGCCTAGTTCCAGATGATTAGACGACTAGTGCAACATTTAGTGCCGGAGGCACCAAAATAATTAATATACAGATCATATTATAAATTAGAAGTAACTAGGTAATCATATGTTTAGCAAGTAAATTTTTTTTCTGAAAATATTTTATGAAATTCTTGTAGAAAAATTACAAGTCTTTCTCCAAAAAACTGAGCTTGCCAAAACAAATAAAAATAAAGCACTTCCAATTGAAAACTTCAAACCCCATCAAACTCCAATATATCAAATAATGTCACAACGCTTTTATAATATCAATGTTATACAAACATTCTAGTATTTCAATTTTATATCATCTACTAATGACATTAAAATATATCACAAATCTCCATGCATTAGTAACTTAACAATTTTATTTACATACATCCATTGAATAGATTACATACACATCTCCTTAACATAAACTTAAATAATTAAACATTAAACTCACATAACTTATATAATTTACATAACCCAATTAATATATCCTCTTAATTAAGCATGCTATCATGTTTAGAAACCATCCCAAATCAAATTAAAACAAAAAAATTCCAACATTTCATCAAAGTAATTAAAATTTCACATAAAACCTAAAAATTGAAAACTTAAATAAATGAAAGAGAAATGAAGAATTACTTGCACTAACCTTATTAACAAGCTCAAAATAAGCTTAAAAAGCTTAGACTTTCTATTTTCTTTTGCCTTTAGAGTATGGCTCACCCACCTTTGAATTTGTAGTAACCTTCCAAATTGCTTAATTCAAGTCACTAATTACTACTTATACTTAATTCATCAAGTTTAACCACTAACTATGGTTTAATTCACTTAATCTTGGGTAGTTTTGTAGTAAGGAGATGAAAGCAAATGGAGGAGAGGGGGAAGACAGAAATGGCGCACAAGGAAGGAGAAGAAGAAGAAATAATAAGTGTAATTGGTTGACTTAAGTAGCCAAGTCCAATTTTGCTACCTTTTTTTTATACCAAAGGAAGGGCTAGGATTAAGTCTTAAGTAATCTCATCTATGGGTCTAAAATATTCACCAAATATTTCTCCTCTAAATATTATTTAACTCCACATTTGTATTAAATTAGCTCCATAAAATAATTCCTCAATTTTTTCTTAATATTAATTTACTAGAAAATACTATTCACTAATTACTTAAATTCTCTAAAAATATTCATGAAATATTTTCTACCTATCTAAATCATGCAGACATACTCCAAAAATATTAAATGAAATAAAGGATATCAATAGTAACTTTTTCGGACAGAAATAATACAAAGTCCCGGACTGGTGATACACACAGACTGGTAAACTAATATTCACCAATAATTTGTTACTTAGCTTGTTATGAAAAATTTATACCTTATCTTTAATTAATTAAGAATAATCACATAAAATCTAATTAACTCCACAACTATTAATTATGATCAATATCATTATTAAGTCCAAATAAAATATTATTTTCTTCTCGGGTGATACCTTTCATGACCCAACCAAATAATGTTGTTTTAAGACCCAAAATTTTTGGGTGTTACATGCTTAATAGATGAGCTTTATCCATACAAAATTGTTTTAAAATCTTTTCTGTATAGGCAGATTAATGAATTACAATTTCTTTAGGTAAAAATGCTCAATCTATAAACTGAGACAATTTTGTCTTCCCCAAGTCTTTTATGTCAAATTCTTTCTTTAAATACTTAATCACATTTTGGAGTTCTAGTGGAGTTCCAATGAGATTTATATCATCAATATATATAGCAATAATAATAAATTCAGATGTTGATCTTTCGATAAAACACATGGACAAATTGGGTCATTTATATAACCTTCCTTTATCAAATATATACTGAGACAATTGTACCACATACGCCTAGATTGCTTTAATCCATACAAAGATCTTTGTAATTTGATTGGACATAATTTTCTAGAATTTGACTTATATGCTTCAAGCATTTTAAAACCTTCAGGGATTTTCATATAAATATTATTATCAAGTGAGCCATATAGATAGGCTGTAACCACATCCATCAAATGCATTTTAAGTTTTTCATGCACTGTTAAATTGATAAGGTATCAAAAAGTAATTGCATCCATTAGAGGAAATATGTTTCCTTATAATCAATATTAGGTCTTTGCGAAAATTCTTGTGCCATAAGGCGTGCTCTATACCTTGTAATTTCATTTTGCTAATTTTGCTTTCGTACAAAGACCCATTTGTATCCAATAGGTTCCATACCCTTTAGTGTCCGGACTACTGGTCCAAAAACTTCACATTTAGCAAGTGCATTTAATTTAGATTAAATTGCTTCTTTCTATTTTGGCCAATCATGCCTTGTTAACATTCTTTAACAGATTGAGGCTCAATATCTTCACTATCTTTCATAACATCAAGTGAAACATTATAAGCAAAAACATCATCAATTACTGTTGTCACTCGATTTAAATTCCTCTTGTATTGAGGAAACTTATTAATTTTTCCGCATTTTCTTAATATTCATGTAAATGATTATCTTCGGGAATATCATCATGAATAATAATATCTTAATCCATTTCATTTGATTCTTCAATAGTGCTACTAGGATTATTTAATGTTTTCTTCTTTATAGGATTTTTGTCTTTAGAACCCAATGGTCTACCCCGTTTCTGGCATACATTAGACTCATCAACAATAGCACTAGTAGATGGTCCTATAGGGACATCAATTCGAATAGGAACATTAGCAGCTGGAATATATGATTTGGTTATTCGTTTCAATTCAATAAATGTGTTTGTCATTTGATTTGCTTTTCTTTGCAAATTGATGATCTTTTCAACCTCTTGCTCATATATAATTGATGATGTAAAGATGAAGATGAAACTTTCAATTCAAGTTTCCTTTTTATTTCCTTTTTCTCTCCCCACAATTCTAGAAAAATTATTTCATCAAATTAACAGTCAACAAAATGAGCTGCAAATAAATCTCCTGTCAATGGTTCGACGTAACAAATAATAGAGTGTGATTCATTCCCAACATATATTCCTTACCTTCTCTGAGGACCCAATATGATACTTTGTGGTGATGCTATTGGCACATATACAGCACACCCGAAAATTCTTAGATGAGGGATATTAGGTTCATTACCAAAAGCCAATTATAATAGGGAGAATTGATGATAATTTGTTGGCTTAATACGAACAAGTGCTGCTGCATGAAGAATAGCATGGCCCCAAATAGAAGTTGCTAATTTTGTTCCCATAAGTAATGATCTTGCAATCAATTGGAGACGTTTAATAAATGAATTTGCCAAGCCATTTTGTGTATGAACATGTGTCACAGGATGTTCAATAGTTATTCCAATTGATAAACAATATTTATTAAAAGCACGAAATGAGAATTTTGTAGCATTATAAAGGTGAATAGATTTAATTGAATGATTTGGAAACTGAACTCGTAATTGAATTATTTGTGCAAGTAATCTCTCAAATGCAAGGTTGCGGGATGATAATAAGCATAAATGAGACCATCTTGAAGATGCATCTATTAGGACCATAAAATATCTAAATTGTCGACTAGGTGGATGTATAGGTCCACAAATATCCCCTTGGATATGTTCTAAAAATGTAGGTGATTCATTTCTAACCTTGGTTGGTGACGGTTTAATAATGAATTTGCCTTCATAACAAGTGGCACAAGAAAATTGTCATTTGTAAGAATCTTCTGGTTCTTTAAAGGATGGCCATATATATGAATTATTAATTATTCTTCTCATCATTATGGATTCGGGTTGTCCCAATTGATTATGCCAAAGTACGAAAATGTTTGAATTATTAAACTTCCGGTTTACTATAGAATGTATCTCAATTGCACTAATTTTTTTTATAGTACAAGTCAAACAATAAAATAGGTAGTTTTTCCAATACATATTTCTTTCATGAGATATTACGAGTAATGTAAAGATATTCGACATTCATTTCATGTATTATCTCAATATAATATCCATTTATGCGGATATTTTTTAAACTTAGTAAATTGCTTCGAGATTTAGAAGAAAATGATGCATTACATATAACAAATTTTGTTCCCTCAGGTAGAACTATGATGGCTCTTCCGGAGCCTTCAATTAAATTTATACTACTAAATATTGTATTAACACTTGCTTTTCCATAAGCCAATGAGGAGAATATTTTCTATTTTTTAATATAGTATGTGTAGTAGCACTATCAATTAAATACATATCTTCGTCATTGAATTTTAATCCAAACAAAAATTTTGGAATATGCATACTATCTTCAAAAGAATGCCAATACAAAATATTAGAAATATATGAAGTAAAGTTGTATATAAACTTTAACATAATAAAATAGACATATAAGAGTATTTATATTATATGATAAAAAGTAAAAATTAAAATTAAAATATAAGAAATTACTTGACAATACTAACATAAAGCTAAATACAAATAAAAATATTTAAATAATTAATTAGCAATTTATCACCAATCAAATGTTCAATCTTACCCTCAGGGTGTTCAAAAAAATCTGCCACATCTAGATGTGTTATATCAATTTCAGCATCATTAGGATTTGAAACTAAATTTGTTTCTACATTTTTGTCTTTCTTTTTCAATGATGCTTGATAAAGATCAACTAAATATATTGGTGTACGACAGGTATGAGATCAGTGCCCCTTTGCACCACATCTGAAGCATAAGTCCTCTGAATTTTTAGATGACATTATTTCTTATTTCTCATCTTTCTTTTTCCACTTCTAGTGATGAGAATTTGATGAAGAACAGGTACGATCATTACAATTGTAATTTATATTTCTTTGTCGACCATGATTACGACCACGACCATGGCCACGACTAAGACCACAACCTTTTCCATATTTAGAGTAGCAGGTAGAAACCTCATTCGCTTTAGGAAGTGGGGTAGAGCTAGTCGGTCAACTTTCATGAATTTGCATTAATAATTCATTGTTTTGTTTAGCCACAAGAAGGCATGAAATCAATTCAAAATATTTATGAAAGCGTTTCTCTCGATATTGTTGCTACAGGAACAAATTTGAGGCATGAAAAATGGAGAAAATTTTCTCCAACATATCTTTATCAGTAAGTCTTGTTTCAATGCTCGATTTTCATTTTTGATGGTGTCTCCAAGACCCATTGCATCTAAGTGAATTTTAGCATCCAACATCTATGACAGATAATTCTTGCCCGAAATATCAAGGGCAACAAATTCAAATTTTGAGAGGTTTGTCACAGAGAAGAAAGAAGGAAGTAAAATTTATTTTACCTTAAACTTTAATTCAAAATAGATGCTCAAAAAGACAGAGTCTTGAGCTGATTACATATTATGAAATATAGGAAATAGAGAATATATATAGAAATATAATAGATAGAAGAAGAGAGAGTAAAGAGAAATTGATTTTGTATTATAATATTATTTACTCAATCTATAGGATTAAGAACTATTTATAAGATACAAAAAATCATTTTTAAAAGACATAACCTTACACTAAATGATATAATCCTTATCTCAAAGGATATAATTATTTATTTCAAAAAACATAACTTTTGGATAAATAAATAATATTTAAATAAACTTATGGACATTCATTATATTATATAATATTTATAACAAAATACAAAAATTTTATAGTAGTTTTTTTTTAAAAGTGAATTGATGGATTAATAACTTATAGCAAAGTATATGGACATAATTATAATTTTTTTTCAAAAAAGCAAATATATACTTGTATTTGATGTCCTTAAACCAAGAACACTAGGATTAGATATTTTGACTGATGATGGTGGCGTAATAGATTGAGAAGAAGTATATATCTTTTACTGCAAAAATTACAGAGGAGGCATTAAGCCTTTATATATTAGATTACAACAAACCTAACAATACATATTAAGAAAAGTTAAAATGCTAATAATAAGATCCATAATTATTGCTAATTAACATCCATAATCAACAGTTAATAGCCCCCCTCAAGCTGAGTCGTAGATGATCGAAGAGGAAGCTTGGCAGCATGAGAAGAAAATAATCCTTAACCCAATGGTTTGGTTAACAAATCTGCAATCTGATCGGAGCTTTTGACAAACTGAATATAAATAATGCCAAGACAAATTTGATCACGAATAAAATAGTAATCAATCTCAACATGCTTTGTACGTGCATGAAAAACTGGGTTAGAAGTGAGATAAATCGCACTAACATTATCACACCATAGAGTTGCAGGTGTAGACTGAGCATACCCAATTTCACATAATAGAGAAGAGATATACATCAATTCAGTTGTAGCATTTGTTAAAGCCTTATATTCACTTTCAGTACTAGATCAAGCTACTGTTGGCTGCTTCTTACTTGACCAAGAAATAAGACTAGCACCAAGATAAACTAAAAAACCACTTGTAGAACGTTGATCATTAGGACAACCTGCCCAATCACTATTCGAATAACATTGGGGAGAAAGATTAATGGGTGGACGAAGTAAAAGACCATGTGTAGAGGTACCTTTGAGATAACGCAAGAGCCTTTTACAAGCTTGCCAATGAATATCAGTAGCACAATGTAAAAATTGTGCTAACTTATTTACTACAAATGCAATATCTGGCCGTGTAAGAGTCAAATGTTGAAGTGCTCCGACCACTTGACGATATTCTTTTGCCGAGAGTAAGATTGTACCCATAGTTTTGCTCAGATTTGGAGTAGTCGCCATAGGAGTACAACAAGACTTAGATTCTTCCATATGCATTGCATTTAAAATTTTTGAAATGTATTTGCCTTGACATAGCAATAAACCTTCAGATGTTCGAGTGGCTTCTACTCCAAGAAAGTAATGTATATCACCAAGATCTCTAACTGGAAATGTGGTAGCTAATTTTTGAATAAACCAGTCAATAAGAGAAGTTTTAGAACTTGTGACAAGTATGTCATCAACATAAACAAGTACAAATAACTTATCAGAACCATTTGTATAAACAAATAATGAGTGATCAGCCTGATTTTGAGTGAATTTAAGAGAAAACATGAAATTCTTGAGTCTCTCAAACCATCCTCGTGGTGCTTGCTTCAACCTATAAAGTGACTTCTGTAACTTACAAACATAATTAGATTTTTCTTGATCAATGAAACCTCAAGGTTGCTCCATGTACAAATTTGTATCTAGAAAACCATGAAGAAAGGCATTAGATATATCTAACTGGCGCATATCCCATCCTTTTGAAGTTACTAGAGCTAAAATGAGCTGAATAGTAGTAAATTTGACTACAGGAGAAAAAGTCTCTGTGTAATCAATACCAGACTGTTGTGTGAATCCCTTTGCTCCAAGTCTAGCTTTGTAGCACTCTATCATACCATTTGAATGCCTTTTAATGCGATATATCCATTTGTTCTGCATCATATTGACATTAGGAGACCAAGGTATAAGAATCCAGGTTTCATTACGATGCAAAGCTGAAATTTCTTCTTGCATAGCCTCTCTCCATTCTTGAAACTTATTAGCATGTATGAATGTTTTTGGTTCCTGAAATTGAGAAAGAATAGCAGCGGAGGCATATTTTGGGTTTGGTTTAGGATTGGGTCTTAAAACCATTGAGTGAGTGCGTGTTGTACGAGTTGATTGAGGTGTGGAAATATTTGGTTCGGCTAAATTTGAAGGAATATCAGCAAGTATTTGTAATCCTTGTGCTGATTCAGATATGGGTGAGGAACAGGGTTCCGTCGGTGATTGATGAGATATAGGAGTTAATGGTTCAATGGGATTAAGTGATGAAAATTGAAGAGATGATGAAGAAGAAGAATTACCAGATGAAGGTGAAAGTGAAGGCTGTGTAGTACAAGTGACCTGTAACCAATTTGGGTTAGCATGTGGCTCTTGCAGTTGAGATTTCTATTGTAATTGAGCATAGGGAAAATGATTAGCATGGAACCTAACATGTTTAGCTAGATAAATGCGACCAGACCTGTAATCTAGACAACGGTAAGCAGAATGAAGTGGACTTTGACCTAGATAAGCACATTCAGCAGAACGATAACTGAACTTATGATTATTATAGGGACGCAACAACGGAAAGACGATGCAACTGAATGGTTGAAAGGATAAATAATTTGGATCTTCAGAAATATTTGAAGAAAGGAGAAGCTTTTTATAAGACATCTGATGGTGAAGTATTAATAAGCATTACACTTTGTTCAAGAGCAAAATTCAAGTATTTTAAAGGTACAGAAGCATAAGCTAACAAAGTTAATCCAATATCAACAAGATGTCGAATTTTTCTTTCAGTTGTTCCATTCTGTTTATGAGTGTAAGGACAAGAATCCTATGAATTATACCTTGATTCTTAAAATACTGATGCAAACGCTGATATTCACCACCCCAATCAGAATGAAAGGCAAGAATAGACTTCCCAAATTGACGTTGTACAAGTTTTTCAAATTGAACAAATATCTCAAAAACTTCACTTTTGGCTTTCATGAAATATATCCATGTGAAACGAGTGAAATCATCGACAAATATAACAAAGTAACGATGAACCATACTAGATTGAACTGGGGCAGGACCCCAAACATTAGAAAATACAATATCAAAAGGATTACTGCTGGTATGTTCTTTTGAAGCTAAAGAAATTCTAGATAAACTTTCCTAAACGACAACTAGAACAAGGATTCAACATAAAATTTGAAACTGAAATTTTATTTTGCTGAAACAACATAGATAACTTAGAAATATGAGGATGACCCAAGAACCTATGCCAATCGTCCATCGTAGGTGCCACTGTTGCTTGATTTGTCGTTGGTAAAGCTTGTAAGGAGGTCAACTTATATACACCATCTTCACTTGGGCATTTCATGAAAGTTTTCTTGGTGCACTAGTCCTTGACAGCAAAATGGTAAGGCCAAAATTCAAAGAAAACAAAATTTTTGAATAGAGCAGAGATTTTTAGTAATTTCAGGAACACATAAAACATTATTTAATTTAAGTTGACAAGAAGGAGAAGAGAGAAAATTAGTTCCAGTATGAGAAATTTTCAAACCTTGACCATTACCAACAATCAATTGATCAGCACCCGAATACTCATTGATCATCGCCATTTGTTTTGGATCGACAGTGACATGATAATTTGCTGTTGTATCCGGGAACCATGAAACTGAAGCAGAATCTATAGTTGAAGGAGTCTAAGCCATATTTGAGGAATGGACCATATCTGGATGAACCATATGAGCAGTTGGAGTTCGATTTGATTGACGATAGCCTTGAGAAAAATCACTACTATTATTATATGATGGACGGTAACCACCACGGTAACTCATATTGCCACGAGCACCGTTATTGTTACCACCAAATATCTCCGCGATAAAATCGCCATCGACAATTCAATGCTGAGTATGTTGGGATTATAACTTATCCCGAGTAGGGCCCGCGAAAAAATACCGGTGGTAAAAGTCAAATAAAATTACTATTATCACATATACCTCCAATAATTAAATATTGAATATTGACGATCGAATCTACCAGAAATAATAATCACAGTAAAAATTAAATAATTAACGTAAATGCCAAATGAAAAATAAGAACACCGAGATTTACGTGGTTCACCCTTCAACTGTTATGGGCTACGTCCACGGGACAAAAACTCCGAATAATTCTTCTACTAAGAATAGTAGGTACAAAAGAGATTACAAAAATAGCGGCACACAAAGTGTTTCACAAAATACCCCAAAAATAATTTCCTCACTATTTTCACTCTTTCCCAATTTTAGGAACCCTTTCCTAAAATTCTATTCTCTCCAACAGATTTTATTAATCTGTGAGCTCTCTCTACTTATTCTTATATATATATAAAACTGAAGCAAAACACCTCAATTTATAGGAAAAAAATGAACGCATCTTTGCCTATAATCTCGGTGCAAATTGCACCGAGATTAGATAATGGTTGTTTAACAACCTTCACTTTTTCTTTGTTTGTTAGGCAGTCTCTCTTTGACTGCCAAAAAAAAAAAAAAGTGTTATTATTATTCTTTTTCTTTTCAAACTTGTGCGGGTCCCACATGTAGGAGGGACCCCACAACAAATCCCTGAATTTGTGACCCTTTTAAGTGTTCCCTAATGGTTAAATTATGGTTGCACTACACAAAGCCCATAAATTCAGGATCAATGATCTGGGTGGTGCAAAAGAGTTTTTTACTTTCTAAAATAATGCATATATTTATAAGTCGAGTTTTTGGGTTCTAGATCACTCTAAAGTCTTTAATATATTCTCTTATCAATATTCAAGAAATACAAAGTACTCTCTCGTCTCATAATATTTATCTTATTAACTTTTGTATAAAATTTAAAAACACATTAATTATAGTGTCACATCATACAAAATATTCATATTTTTTCAAAATTGTCTTCTTTTAAAATAAAGAAAGGTTATTCTTATGATTTGAAACCATTTACAATGAGGGGCATAAAAAGAAAAGCAAATATCTCTTGATTAAAGTGGACAAATATTTTGGGACATCCAAAAATGGAAGCATGGATAAACATTATGGGACAGAAAGAGAGTAATTGTTATTAGGTCTAGGGTATAGAAATAAACACTGAATAGGAAGCTACAACTAGACTTCCTAATACACATCAATTTCCTAACATCTAGGTAACTACCTTATCACTTCCCCATAAGTTGAACATGGTTTGAACAAAAACTAAACTTGTCTCCAAACTTGATGAAAGAAGACTTAGTGAAGATATCAGCAATCTGATCAATAAAATTGATATATTTAATGTGTAGTGCGTTATTTCAAACATGATCCTAAACAAAATAAAAGTCAATTTCAAGATGCTTTGTGTGATTATGAAGACTGGATTGGCAGTCATATAAGTGGCACTTAAATTATCACTCCAAAGCAATGGAGAAGAAGGAAGAGAAAAATCAATTTCGTTAAATAAGGATTGTAATCAAATGAGCTCAGATGTGGCTGTTGCAATAGATCAATATTTCATCCTCTGTAGAAGATCAAGCACAACTTGTTTACAAGAGGCCCAAGAAATCAGATTATTCCCAACAAAAATAGCAGATCAGGTAGTAGATTTGCGGGCATCAATAGACTCACATTAGTCAGCATGGGAATAACCATGTAGAAGCATAGAACCAGATTTAGTAATAAACAAGTCGTGATCAGTAATGGCCTATAAATAGCAATGAATGCGCTTAACGGCACACCAATGAGCATCAATAGGGGCATGCATATGTTAAGAAACCCGGTTTATAAAGAATGCAATATCAAGACGAGTGAAAGTTAAATATGATAAACTGTTAGGTTCAGTTGATGGTAAACCCAACATGGAGAGATTGAGAATTAGGGTTTGTTGTTCATTGAGAAAAAAGAAGGAGAAGAAGAAGGTAGAGAGAGAAAATAAGATAGAAAAAGAAAATATATTCTTCATTGCTTTCAACAGTGCAAAACAGGTCATTTAATATACTACTACTATGGCATACACTTCATCAAATATTGCCACATAAGCTCATAATTGACAACACAACAATTGTTCTTACAGCTCAAAGCAACAATATTCAACAAAATGCAATCAAGCCTCCAAAACATTATTACAAATAAGTTCTACTAGAGTAACAGTATTCTCATACCCTAACAACTACCCTACCCCCCATTGAGCATAATCTTGTCCCTAAGATTAAAATCTGGAAATTGGCGGTTAATGAAAGATTTGTCTTCCCAAGTAGACTCAGTAGGTGACATATTCTGCCAAAGGATGAGGACTAGAGGAATAAGCTGATTGTGCCTGGATAGAATTCTAGTAGCCAACACTTGCTCAGGTTTTGCAATAGTGCTGCCAACTGCAGAAATAGTAGGGAGAGTGCGAGAGGCTGTATTAGGAGGAGTCACTGGCTTCTTGAGCTGAGATACATGGAACACAAGATGTATCCGAGCAGAAGGTGGAAGTTACAACTTGTATGCAGTAGGGCCAATCTTTTCTAGTATCTAGAAGGGGCCATAGAACATTGCAGCCAGCTTCAAATTCTTTCTTAATGCCACTGATATTTGTCGATAGGGCTAGAGTTTCAGATACACCCAATCCCCTACCGAAAAGCTCCTTTCAATTCTCCTAGAGTCAACAAACTTGTTGGAGCAAACTAAGAAAATAACAGAGAAAAAGAATATTGCAGTATGTCTTTTATTAACTGAAGATGTGCTTAAATACAATAAAAAAGAATAACAGAAATTCCTATATTTCAGCTCAACCATGGAACATGTCTCCATG